>CAJHQQ010000893.1:0-131918 GCA_905132885.1 Moricandia moricandioides | reverse complement strand
AAACAGAGGAGAAATAAGAGAGCGTGTGTATACCACGCCACAAGCTCGAACAAGGGAAGCAGAGCTTCAAGAAGTGAGGTTCATGCTTATTCGCCATCTGCAAACAAGAAACGAATTGGAAACATTTTAATTCTAAGTCGTCTGGGTCGTCCATCGCTGAAAGACTTAGATTTAGAGTCGTCTGGGCTCGTCCCCTGGAAGACTTTCCAGACGACTTAATTATAAGTCATTACCAAGACTTCCAGTAGAACATATTGAAAGCTGACCAGACGAATGAGAGGAGAACAACATCCAACCAAACTAGACCACAAATCCGATTGAAATCCCAAATCTTTGAAACCCTAATTTGAAATGAAAAATATCCACAAATTGCTTGAAATCACAAATCGTAACCGTAAAATAGAGAGGAAAACAACATCCAACCTAAACTAAACAACAAGTCGATTGAAATACCCAATTTTTGAAACCCTAATTTGAACCAAAATTTCCCGAAAGCGTTGAAAACACAAAAACCAAACGGTAAAAGTAAAGGAAAACAACATCCATCCTAATAAAAACCCATAAATCTGCAAGAGAAAGCCTTCGATTTACTGGTTTTGTATCGTATCAAAATCGCCTCGAAATCACCTTTGAGAGAAAACGGCGTTAGGGTTTTCTGAATTTCGCTAAAAAGTGAGTAAAAAAAAATCACCTTATATATGGGTAAATAATCCGGTTAGCTTTAAAAGTACAGTCGCTCCGGTTCAAATAAGTCGTCTGGTGGGATAATGTACATCAGACGACTTAATATTTAGTCGTCCGTTTATAGACGACTAAATATTAAGTCGTCCCAGACCCTAAAACTGAACCCCTAAACTTAAATGACTAAATTAACTAGCTAACCACGTATAAAATCAAATTATACTTCAATACTGTTTACTATACACAGAAATGAACAAGCTTAGGTAATTTTAAAATTTTTCAAAAACGGTTTTAATGCTTTCCAAATCTAACCCTAAGAACACATACAATACTACAACATATGTTGATGAAACATAAGCTAAAAGAATATCATGACACACTACTTTCACTCATCTATGCTGAAAACAATTAAAATTTGTTATATCTTAATTTATATCTCTTAAGACATATGTTAATTACATAATTCCCATTTTCACTTATCAAAATATTTTTAACAAATTTTTTAAAATTATGTTTAAGAATAACTGTCCAGACGACTTAAGTTAAGATCGTCTGAACAGACGACTTGCGAGGGTTAGAAACGTAAAAAAGTTTCCGTTTTTTTGTTTGTTCACAAGGGGGTAGTTGTAATTTCAATAGCCTTTTATGTTACTTTTGCCTTTGACCCAAATTTGGGTATTCTTTTGGGTTTGACTCCAAGTTTGAGTCAACATTTGGCAAATTCTCCATGATTTGATCTCTCTTCATTTTCTTTAATTACTTTTTTTCTAACTTATAGATCCCAGATATCTCAAATCTCTCGTTTATATTTAATGGTTGATTGTATTGAGGTCATGCATAAACACGCATTAGTTTACTGTTACTGTGTTACAGGTTTATTTCAACGAGATTCCTACAAAAAAAAGAAGGAATTATTAGTTAAAGAACTCAAAATTGTTAGTGTGTATTGCGTTTTATCTGCAATTAGCTCATCAAAATCGGATTGTGTCTATAAGTGCTTATGATTTATGTTTTTCATTTGTGCTTATTTAAATAATTATGTTCATATGATATTTATGTACTAGATTTGTCTCTTTTTTTATTCCTGTATTCATTACTCCAAGCTCTCTTATATTAAACTAAGATTAGCTAACAATATTTACAGATAAATGATTATTTTAAATAAATATAGTTATTTCTAACATAATACAGTTATACAATCAACTCGGACAAGTTTGGAAACAGAGCTACCTTCTCTATGGAATTTCCGGCACCAGCAAATCAAGTTTTTTGGCTGCGATGGCTAGTCCCCTATATTACACCTCAGTTCATATGTCGCAGACTAAGGAAATGAAATATTTCGGTTCACTAGAGGTTATGTCTAGTCTAGGACTAAGTAATACGATCATAAATCAGTAGATGTCACCGTAAGTATAACTGTTTTGTCTCTGCACTAGTAAGATAGTTTATTATAATACATAATAAGATTGTGTACTTATGTACTTTTATTTGATTTTAATTATAATAAGACTGACTTTTCATGTTCTGTGGACTGATGTTATTGTGCTAAAAGGAAGTTTTATAGCATCATTATTGTATTTGATAGTCGTACGTATTGTAACGGTTTTGACTGAAATTTGATATTAAATATCTGATTAGTTGTGAGAGTATGAGCATCAACAAAAAAACGCTTCCTCAGTATTGGGGGTTTACTCCCTCTGTTTCTAAATATTACATATTTTAAAATTTTCACACATATTAAGAAAAATTAAATATTTAGCTATCAATGCATGAAAAATTTAAAATATAACAATTTTCCATAAACTTTAACCAATAGCAATTCAATATTTCAAAATTGTCAATTAATATTTCTTGGAAATTGACAATTCATTATTAAAATTACATAGAAAATTGAAAACATTGTTCAATTAGAAACAAGTGAAATGTGCTAGAACATACATCATTTAGAAACAGAGGGAATATTATACTAGGGGTTTCATAAAATCTTTATTTTTTCCAAATCTTCTCTTATTGAATATGATATTTATTAAAATTCTAACAAATCCATAGTTTTTGGATCTACTCTTACAATATTAAAAGCTGGTATTAGAGATATGTTGGGCCGTAAGATGTGTATCTTACGGACCAAGATTGTAAAACTCGTGAAACCCACGAAGACTCTAAAAACTAAAAGAAAAGACTTGAAGAACAAGTTAATCTCAAGATAATCTTAGTATATTTACATTATGTGTTTAGGAAAGTTAAGGTGTTAACATTATGTTAATATTACCACTATATATATACATCTTGTATTCTCTTATCAAACACAACACAATATATATCATATTCTGTATAACTTTACATGGTATCAGAGCACACGAATTCTTAGGGATATAAATTAAAGCTTCTGCATTATAGTTTTTAAGCTTTAGTAATGATCATCGGTGGTGTTGACGATGAAGAAGGTGGTGACGATGATGTGCAGTCGTCAACATAAACTGGTTTTTCATGAATTTCTTGATTTAATTCTCTTATGGTTTAGTCGTCGGATTATTGAGAGATGCCTAGAAAAAAAAATTTAGGTCAAAAAGGTTGGGTTTTCACGATTTTTTTTATAGTTTTGAGATAAATTCTATGGTTTAGAGTTTCTCACAATTTATGTTTGGATTTCCATAGTTGGATTATTTGGTATAGTTTAACCATTACGGGGGATTTCTAGTAGAGAAGTCATGTTTTTAGGTCAAATTTTTTAGTCCGAGTTATGGACTGTCCAAGTTAAGAACGATTGTTTGTGGAGCTGCAGTTGCGCCCACGGGATGTATTCCCATTGTCAAGACCGAAAACGAGCTGAATTTTTCATCCCTCCTCAATGTTGAAGTTTTTTACCCGGAGGAATTTGCTGATTTGATTGTACATCCTCGACATATTGTCCACGACATATGTGGTTTGCTTTGTGATTGAAGATTTGCGTGTGCATCCCACGTTTGTCGTGCGGGGGAGTATTAGAGATATGTTGGGCCGTAAGATGTGTATCTTACAGACCAAGATTGTAAAGCCCGTGAAACCCATGAAGACTCTAAAGACTAAAAGAAAAGACTTGAAAAACAAGTTAATTCAAGATAATCTTAGTATATATACATTATGTGTTTAGTAGCATTATAACATTATGTTAATGTTACCACTATATATATGCATTTTGTATTTTCTTATCAAACACAACGAAATAATATATCATATTCTATTATACTTTACAACTCGACAGTCTCAAATTCTAAGCTATCCACGATAGATTAATTTGAACCAATGAAGAGCCACAAAATGTCCAGATCACAACATCCTTCACTCTTGATAGATCACAACTAAGTCAATCATTTGGGCTATGAATAATTCGTTGAGGCCCATCTTAAACCCAAAAAAGTTACCTCATGTTATTTCAGCCCGAGTCATCTCTTCCTTTTCCTCATTCTAAATTGTGAAACTACTATGGCATGCAGTTTTGATTTTCAACTGTAACGGTTGCCATTCACGACTATAATTCAGCAAAGCCTCTTCATTACTGTAAGAATCCAATGGAAAATAATGATAAAGGATTTTACTCTATCCTAATCAAAGTAGTATAGATGAGTGTCAATCCAATCCTAAGTGAACATGATGCAATGAGAATGCAAGTATAAACTTAATCTAAGTGCAACCAATTTTGATGTGGGGTGAAGTAACAAAATAACACAGATGCGAAACTTGAATTATAAATGAATGGAAAGAACGAGAACCCAATTTCAAAATTTACCCCTAAAACTACCTACAATACTGTAGCATATGTTACTAAAACCTAAACCAATGACTATCATGACTCATTCTACATTAAATTATCTAGGTTAAAAATAATTCAATTTGAGTTGATATAAATTTACATCATTTACAAATGTTTGTGGTTACATGATTTCTATTTTTCCCCCATATAAATTATTTTTATAAATTATTTTTAAAATTTATTGTTTGAGAAGTTTTCTCACTTGAAAAGATTATTATAGTAAAACTGAATATAATATTTTTGTTTGCTCATAAGAAGTTTTTTATATTTTCAATAACATTTTGGGTTACTTTTGCATTTGATTAAATTTAGAGTACACTTTTACATTTGAAATCAAATTTGAGTCATTTTTAGCAATTTTCCCTAAACTTAATTGGTAACATTGTTATGTGGGACTAGACATGTGTTTTTTGTTTTTTTCCCAGTTTTAGTAGTATTCCAATTTTTTCTATTTTTATGTTTACCTAAATATGTTTATTTTTTTTGGTATTTATATTATATATTTTGGGTATATTATGTATTTCACTAAATTTTGGTGTTTTATTTGTTTATATTGTAATTTTATAAAATTTCAAAATATTGAATTATATATTACTTTTGGTTATTGGTTGTCATCAGTTAATTTTAGTGACTAAATATAAATAAATCTTTTATATTCATTCTTTTTAAGATTGACTGTGATGAAACCGGAAAATCGATATACAAATAGATGTTTTCATAGTTTTCTTATGAGATTTATCTTTCGTTTTTGAATGATGTATTAATAAATTATAGTGTGTGCTTTTGACTAAATTTTTATTTGTCGACTAAATATTTCAAAAAAATTAATTTATATTATGTATTTAATGTTTATTGTTTTATTTTCAGTTGGGTTAAAATACTATTTACTATGCATTTGGATTAATAAAATTTTATCGACAAATTTATCTGTCTTAAATAGATAACACTTAAAATTTTATAAATATACTTTACTATCTATAGTGTTTTAATATATTATATTTTTTCTTGATCATATAAAAATTATAATAACTTAATGTGTGGGGGTATATGTTAGGTGATAAACTATATGATAAAGGTTGTTTCTATATCTGAGAATTTTAGATACATTGAAACTATAAATTAATATTGTCGACATTATAATATTTTATTATAAAAAAAAAGTGTTTAGAATTTTATAGATTTATATTTTGAATTCTATTTATATGCACAGAAAAAGTGTTTTTAGAAGTATATATATTAATTAAATTCTACAAATCAATTTTCATGCTAGTTTATTTGATGGTTTGATGTATTGAAATTATGTCCTTTAAGTGCCGATGCAATTTTACATGTAAAATAATAAAAAAAACATCAAAATATGTTGAGTTTTAAAAAAAACTAAAAATGGAATACTGTGTAAAAACAAACAATAAAATATTTTGGTTATATATGTAAACTTTATATACATAAATTATTAATTTATGTTTATTTTGTGAACTTATATTTATAAAAGGTTTTAAAAAAATTATTTTACCGAATTGAATCATCAAATTCAAAACCAAAAAGATATTAATTTATTCATGTTGTTTAATTTATCGAATAATAAGTTATAAAGATTTTACAATATTGTTGGTAGAATAATAAGTTATAAAGGTTTTACAATATTGTTGGTAGTGTTATTGTTGATAGTTCTTTTATGAGTGTTATTTTCGATGTGGAGTTGCTGGTTTTGTTGAATTTACTGTTGATGTTATCATCTATCTTGTTTGCATTTATGTGACCGTTGAGGGGAGTCGTTGACCATCGAACTTTAACACCTGGTCATCACTCTTTGTCCATGGCAACCGTGGGCATCTCTTGATAAAGCAGAGGGTGGTCAAAGGTGAAGCTTATTAAGCAAGACATATTAATATTAAAAGCAGATCACTACAAGAAAACAATTACTTAGCGAGGGCAGATTTCGTGGCTATTTCCTCGTAAAAGAGGGTTTACGAAGAAATAACCACGAAAGGGTAAACCTCGTGCCACGTTCGTCGTAAAGACAGTTTCCTTGCTAAATCCACGTAAAGTTTTACGAGGAAACATTTCCTCGTAAAATCGGACCTAAATTTCCTCATAAAAGCCACGCAAAGTAACCACGCACAATACATGCTAACTTCTCCTCGCTAAATACACGTAAATATTTCCTCGTAAAATACTGGCTAAACTTTCCTCGTTAAATCCACGTAACATACTCCTCATAAGTCTCTCGTTAGATTTCATCGTAATAGCCACGTAAAACATTCCACGTAAATCCCACGGTAGTTTCCGGAGTTAATTCCTCATAAAATTAACGAGTAATTAACTTCGAAACTTATTTTTCCATGCATTGATAATTTTATTAAATATAATAAAATATTTTTTTGAAATAAAATTTAATTAATAAAATAGAACAAAAATAATTTATAAATATTTAAGTTTTATACAATTTATATTACAACAAAAGAAAATAAGAGCTATAGGTTCTGGGAGTCGTCGTTCCTTCTATCCATCTCTTTCTGGTCTGGGTTTGGAATGCCCAATTGTCTCCGTCTCGCTGCTAACATTAGCTCCAATTGCGGATTTCCAGCCGCTAAAACGTCCACGAAACTCTTGAGTGAACCCATTTGAGCTTACGTCGCGTGTAACTCCGCACGCAGCTGAGCAGTCTCATCTTCCCGTCGCTGAACATAAGACGATGTCGCTCTTGGGACATCATTAACGGAACCAATCCCCAATCTACGTCCCTTTTTCTTAGAGACGACCTTTTACAAAAATAAAAATTAATGTTAGCCAATAATAATAAGAAAAGATATTAAATGAATAACAAAAAAACAATTTTACCTCCTCGTAAATCCCATCCACTTGAGCTGTGGATAATATAACGGGTGTCCCATCGGCGGACTGCTGGGTCAGTTGAGTTTGGCGCTCTTCAACCCGAGCAACAACGTCGTTGTAGATTTGCTCGGATCTAGGATTTACAAATTTCCGAGCCTTGTTTTTGTGGGTCATCTCGTAAAGTTCCTTAAGAGAGGGTATAACTCCCGTCTCTTTAGCCTATTTTTTTTTAAAAATAATTAATCAATAAAAATATATATAATAAAAAAATTAATAAATTTAAATATTTACCATTTGTAGACGGACACCGGCGTGTGGTGTTTAACCTGAAGAGTGAAGCATGGGCAAGTTACCATGCTCGTCTCTCGTCAGACAGGAAGAGGAGCAGCTGTTGGAGACTCTGATCGAGGATGGCAAGTTCCAATAACGTATGAGGCCATCCCACACCTCCGTTGTGAGCTCAGCGTGTCTCCCGTGCTCATAACCGTCGACCAAATAATCCTCTTTCCAGTTAGACACCGTGGCCAATAATCGCTCTTTTGCCTTTTTGATAAAAAACTTCCTTCACGTCCTCGTTCACTCCTATGGACCAACGCCATTTTTCCTGTAAACCAAATTAAAAAAATATTAACATCAGTCTAAAAATATTTTAAAAAATTGTAATAATAAAAAATAAAATTAATAGTTACCGCAAACATTTTGAACCACGTCTTTCGGACGTGATTCGGCGTCGTTTTCCAGTTCGGATGTGCGGCGGAAAAATAACCTTTGATCACCTCGGTTACGGTCCGAGCGACACCACTATCGGCCCCCAACCTGAATAGAACAAAAAAAAATTAACATTATTAAATATTTGAATGTTGCTATAAATAAAAAATATATTTAAACATGAAATGTACCAGTAAGCGCCTTCCTTTCGGTCGGGGTCTAGGACTGGTAAACCTTTCGGCGTCGTTTTCCAGTTCGGAGGTGCGGCGGAAAAATAACCTTTGATCACCTCGGTTACGGTCCGAGCGACACCACTATCGGCCCCCAACCTGAATATAACAAAAACAAATTAACATTATTAAATATTTGAATGTTGCTATAAATAAAAAATATATTTAAACATGAAATGTACCAGTAAGCGCCTTCCTTTCGGTCTGGGTCTAGGACTGGTAAACCTTCCCTGCCTGGCTGAGCAAGAAGATCCTCGACGGTGTACGTAGCATAAGGAGCCGTCGGCGTCAAGAGCAAGTCGGGATGAACTTCGGCCGCCTCAGGAGGAGGAGGAGGAGGAGGAAGAGGAGGAGGAGGAAGAGGCGACTGCGAGACTCTCTGAAAAGACTGAGTCTCGGGGACAGTATCCGGAACCGAACTGGGAGATGAAGACGATGCGCCTATATGAGTACTAGGCCCGGTAAACAGGTCTCTGTAATGAGTCGTCGCTTTCTTAAGCTTATTAGCTCTAACCATCTACAAAAAAAAATTAATTCAACATATTAATAAAAAAATATAAATATATATATTACTAACCACCTAAAAACATAAATATATTACTAACCACCTAATAAACTAAATTCTCTAAACTAACCACCTAAACTAATCCTAAACTAATTACCTAAACTATCTAGAGAGGAAGTAGAGAGGAATACCTTAAGAGGAGATAGAGATGAAGTTGCTATGAATGAGAGAAATATGGTGGCTCGAGTTTATATAGGCAATTATATTTCCTCGTAACAACCAAGTAAATTTACGAGGAAATAACCAGGCCCGTGTTTATTTTCTCGTAAATCCCACGTAAATTTACGAGGAAATAACCAGGCCCGTGTTTTTTTCCTCGTAAAGTCCACGTAAAGTTACCGAGGAAATAGCCAGGCCCGTCTTTTTATTTACGAGGAAATTACCAGGCCCAGTCCACGAGGATTTTATGAGGAAATCTTACGAGGAAATAACCAGGCCCGCATTTTTGTTTTACGTGGAGTTTACGAGGAAACACTCTTACTTGGAAATAACCAGGTCCGTGTTTTCTCTTTACTTGGAAGATACGAGGAAATGTTCCTAAATCCCTAAAACCTGAAACCCCAAACCCCAACTTCTATAACTTATAACATCAACCTCTACTTCTTCCTAAACCTCAAACCGAAACCCCAAACCGCAACATCATTTTCATAATCAAACAAAGTAAACACATTCATTAATCAAACAAAGTAAACATCATTCAGATACATTATTATCGTTTTCGTCATCACTAGAAACATCATCATCTTCATTAAACTCGTCTTCAACAACTTCGTCTGTGTTATCATCTTGAAAATCTTCATATTCACGATTATGCGGAACGATGAGAAGGATGACATCAACTTGTTGATAAGGTTCCTTGACTCCATTGGTGTGTTCTTCTTGTAAAGGTGACTCTTATCCAGCGATTATGTGTCCACGTGGTGTAACTTTGATAACAGATAACCAATTTATCCCCGAGGTTGTCATCCGAGGATATGGAATATAGCAAACTTGGTCTGCTTGGGAAGCTAATATGTAAGGCTCGAATTTGTTGTATTTACGTCCACCGTTGACATCAACTACACCGAATTTGTTAACCCGAACACCTCCGTTGACGACGGGTCGAACCAGTCACATTTGAAGAGGACGCATTTCAGCTTCAATAACCCTGGAAATTCAACTTCAATAATCTCCTACAAGATTCCATAGAAATCTGTTTCGCCTTTCACACATATTCCATAATTACTTGTCGCACGTTGTCTACCATACTCATATGTATGAAAAGTATAGCTTCGTGTGAAATACATCGGTGATGTGGTGACCTTTGCAACTGGACCTTGAACTAATTCGTGAAACCATGCGGGGTAATCTGGATCGTCATAATCAATCTGCAAAAATAAAAAGAACTTTGAAATTAATCATATTAACAGCGAACATTGAAAAATAAAGAGAACGTTGTAATACTTGTTTCCTTAACCACTTAATAAAGTGTTGATCTTTCCTTCTGTCTAACTCACTTGTGAATATATCCGGAATTGCTTCTTCGACTTGAGTAACAAATTGGCTGTACATTTTTTGTTAATTAATCAATTCCAAACAAAACATATGTGTCTGTAATTATAAGTTTACTTATTAATGTATAACTACCTTTCAAAATAGCGAATCAATGCATGCTCGTAGTTGAGAAGAATATAAATGTGGGCACTATGGAGATCTTCATCACTCGACTACCAAACCTCTTTCAATTTCCTACAAAATCTCCCAATTTGGCAAAAGATGTCTGGAACATCTTTTTCCAAATATGTCGGCACAACACCACCATCATCATATTTTCTTGTAGCTCGTTTCCGCGTACGTACTTTCGGTACAAAGTAGTATGATGTGAAGTGTGATGTTTCTTCCGTCAAACTTTTGGGAACTATAGAACCTTCAACTCTTGCGAGATTTTTAGCTTTTCCTTTCAAATATTTCATGGCCCGCTCATATTGATACATCCATTCGTAATGTACAGGTCCTCGAAGCAATGCCTCATACGGGAGGTGGACGACTAGATGCTCCATGACGTCAAAAAATGCTGGCGGAAATATTTTCTCCAAGTTGCACAGTAAGATGGAAATGTTCTCATGAAGTTGTTCAACGACATCCTCTTTAAGAGTAAGGGTGCTCAGATCCCTGAAAAATGCTCCAATTCCTTGCATAATTCAAAATTTAAAACACATTAGTCATATTATTTGTGTATATATATAAAAGAAATATAATAAGCATATGTTATATATATATATATATTACCTGCAAGTGCTTCATGTACATTTGTTGGCAGTAGCTCCGCAAATGCAAAGGGAAGTAGTCGTTGCATAAAGACATGACAATCATGACTCTTCATCCCTGAGAACTTTTGACCTTTTTCAACACATCTCGAAAGATTTGAAACATACCCATCAGGGAACTTCACTTCGGATGCAACCCAGTTGAACAACACCGACTTTGTTTCTGATGACAATCTGAATATCGAAACTGGAACTTGTCCATTGCTTTTTATATGTAACTCACTTCTTGAGAAAATATCAGGTAAGTCCAACCTTGATTTGATGTTGTCTTTCGTCTTTCCAGGGACATTCAATACTGTGTTCAGGATGTTCTCAAAAAAATTCTTCTCTATATGCATCACATCGAGGTTGTGACGTAAAAGAAGATCCTTCCAATATGGCAATTCCCAAAATATACTCTTTTTGTGCCAGTTGTGCTGAACTCCGTAATAATCAGACATATTACTGGGAACATGCCAATTACCACCACAAGGAACGGTTTCTAGAGCACCGTAGTAATCGATTTGCGCTTCGATTTGTTCTCCAGTTAAATATGGAGGAGGAGTGTCTCTCACAACCTTTTTGTGCCTGAAAAATGTCTTGTTTCTTCTATACGGATGGTGAATGGGAAGAAATCGACGGTGACAATTGAACCAACTTGTCTTCCTTTCATTCTTCAACTGAAACGCATATGTCATTCCATTACAATGTGAACAAGATAATCTCCCATGTGTAGTCCATCCAGACAACATCTCATATGCAGGAAAGTCACTTATCGTCCATAGAAGCATCGCTCGCATCGTAAAATTAGTTTTCGTTGAACAATCATACGTCATCACCCCTGTTGACCACAAATCTTTCAACTCTTCTATCAGTGGTTGTAGAAAAACATCGAGAGATCTTTTTGGATGCTTCGGACAAGGTATTAATATGGTCATGAATAGAAACTCTCGTTGCATGCACATCTCTGGTGGCGGGTTGTATGGCGTAAGAAAGACTGGCCACAACGAATATTGTCTGCCTGACATTCCAAATGGACTAAATCCATCTGTGCATAATCCAAGATACACATTCCGGCTATTGCTAGCGAAATCTGGATGTACATTGTTAAAATGTTTTCAAGCTCTTGCATCTGATGGATGAGTCATCTCACCCTCCGTCTGAGTATGCTCGACATGCCATCTCATCCCTCCGGCAGTCTCCTCAGATTGGTACAATCTTTTCAATCTGTCTGTAAGTGGTAGGTACCACATCCTTTGGTAAGGTATCCTATTACGCCCTCGTCCTTGTGGTTTGAATCGTGGCTTCTTGCAGAATAGACATTCGTCTAACTTCTCATCATCTTCCCAGTAAATCATGCAATTTTCGATGCAAACGTCTATCATCTCCGAAGGCAACCCAAGACTATAAACCAATTTATGAATCTCATAATAAGAATCAGCAGACACATTGTCTTCCGGCAAATACTCTTTAAACAAGTATGCCCAAGCATCCATGCAATTTTCAGGTAGATTGTGATTGGTTTTAATATTCATCTTTCTAGCAGCCAACGACAATTTAGAGAGATATTCTCTACAACCACTGTAAATTGGTTGATTCGCAGCATCTAAGATTTCATAAAACTTTTTTGCATCTATGTTAGGTTCTTCATGAGCTTCATCATGAGCTACAAATGCATCACCTACCATATCATGAACCCTATCATAATCTACCATATGTTCCTCCTGATGGTAACTATTTTTATTATGCAAATGATCAACCGCGGGTTCAACCTGAAAATTGCTATTACTACTACTAGCTTCATTCATTCCCACAATTACTATCCATGTTGAAACCAAATATAGTAATGTGGCGTGAAACCTATATTTACTAAATGCTTCCAAACATTTTCTCGAGTGCTTAATTTTGAATTATTGCATTTCCCGACAAGGACAAAACATCTTACCGCTTTCTTGCGCGAGCGGTGTAGAATCTGCTCGATGCATAAATGTCTCCAGCCCTTCGAGATATTATTTTGTCACTCTCCCGTTACCATCTTTGTGTGTATACATCCACCTCCGTAACTCGAAAATATTTCTATCTCCGGACATTTTTCTCCTTTCACGTTTTCAATTGTTTCTCTCTTTTATGTTTTCAATTTTTGGGATATCTTTCATTTCAAAATCAAACACCATATTTATAAGAAAATTTTGGAATTGGTAGATGACATTTTACCTCAAATTTACGAGAAAAGTTGGAAGGTATACACCCAAAAGAAACACGTTTACAACTAAAAACCAGTAGGCCTCATTGTTTCCTCGGTATATTGTTTCCTCGTAAAGTCCACGTAAGACTTACGAGACATTTACGAGGAAATTCACTATGCCACACAATATACTCGCTACATGACATCGATTTTACGAGGAAACCTCTTTCTCGTTTATTAACGAGGATTCTACGTGGTTTGGAGCTTTCCTCGTAATGCCCTCGTAAATGGCACGTAAATTTACGAGGTCTCTTTTTCCTCGTTAAATTTCGTAGTTAAAAAAATCTGTTTTCTTGTAGTGGATGGAGTCGGTGACTTTGTATATTTTTGATTAAAGTGAATGTCTAATTCACTCACTTGTTGATACATAATGTTAGTTCTGAATGCGTTGAAAGGTGCATATTATAAGTTTTTAAATGTGCGGTAACATTTGACGTATTACTGAAGAAACAACTAAGAGCATGATGCATTGTTAACCTGCACAACATTTTGTAACACTCCAACCGCCCATGGATAATGTGCCACCTATGCCCTCTCTTTAGGCCTTTGGAAAGGAAGACATGGGAGATAGTAAGAGGTGGGCATATTAATGTTTTAAGAGATGTTATAACCATATTTCATAGGCAGACATGTGTAACTGTTTCAATTAAAAGTTACACATATTTTTGTGTTTGAGGTGGTTGTTTGAAGCTTAGCTCCCAATGTATACCATGTCTGGCTGTCACCATATCGCAAAAGCTTAAATATAGGCATACATGTCAAATTTATCACGGCTAATTTAGAATGTGGGAATTCTCGTTTGGTTAACACACGAAGGTGTCACACGACTGACTTCGTCCCATCATCGACACCCATCTAAACCTGTTACCTAAAGACATAAAAATTTTAAGTGGCAGACATATGGTTAGTTCGATGACATCACTTGATAGGACCTTTACGGAGGTGCTTTAAAGTGTAACCGATAAATATAAGTGATTTTTTTCATGTCTCAGATCAATATCAGGCAAGCTACAAGAATGTTACATACTCACATGTTATTTAACGAGATTTAGTGGGAGGAGTGGTAATGAAACAATAATTCTGGAACTTGATTTGTTACGGAATTTGAGCTCCTAAGACTCTTCTTACAAACTCCTTATGATGCGTCTTGTACTTGTTAACTGATCATGACACTTCTGGCATTGACACTCTGAAATATTCACGATACCCTTTATCATGAAAACGAGTTTCCTTTCAGCTCTTACTCCCTGCTTGAGCTGACCAAGTTGCTAACCGAAACTTTTACCCTTCAGCTGAACCAATCAAAACATGTTCTAAAATAGAAAACCAATGATTCACTCCACCTGGAAATTATATATATACATGATGCATCAGTCCTCATATAATCTCAGTGGCTCCACCTGAATCAAATAACCTTTAGAAGTATCATGTCTCTAAATAACCAAGTTTTTGCAACCGTTTTTGGTTCATGTCAGCCTTTTAACCATAGCTTGCATCATTCAAGCCTGTGATGCTTCTGAGATACTCCCTTACAGCTTCTCTTGTGTCAAACTCGAGCCCATGACGAGTTTCACCAGCTGTAACTATAACTGAACCATGACTTGTTCAAGTATGAAGTTCCGACCTGGTCAAATCTACAAGTTTCTACTTTTGATTTTGAGCTTCGATTCTTGTCTGAGAGCTCCGCCTTGACACATATGGTCGTGACACCAGACCGGCATCCCTTACTTCATCTGAGTTTATTCTTCTGGAACTTCTCACTCAGAAGTCAATGACGATTCCTTTAAGGTAAACTCACACACGCTTCTGCTAGCCATGGTAGCGACTTTCTGCTTCTTGAATAAGTGTTGATGAATGTTGTCTCATACCCTTCATTCTCAGGATTACAATCATTCGTAACAACCTGTTCAATCCGATTCTGCCTGCGCATTTTTCTCTGACTTTGACCATAATCTCCAAGCTAAGTCTAAGCTTGAATTCTCTTTTCCCTTAGGTTTTCCTTGTCACTGACATGACCTCACTAAAGCTGCTACATGTCTAACCACAAATAGTCATTTCCTCCAACATTACTTGTGTATGCTTTTTACACACTTTCCCCTTGCTTTAGTTTCTTCTTTGTGGAGGTACACCTATATTAGCCACACTAACTTGGTGACTCTTCTGTCTTTCTTCTAACAACCTTGCCTCTCAAGCACCAAATGAAAATGACTTGAAACGACCCAAAATATAATCACCTTTATTTCGTCACATTGTTGCTACACGACAACCAATATGTGAAGTTACAAGATCCGTTGATCATATTTCGCAAAGATAACATGCATTCCTTGTGATCTAGAAAACTTTAGTTCCTAAGAGATTGATGACCTGACTTGATTCCATTTCCTTAAGCCTAGATTTGACTTAAGATGGGTTTGTCTTTAACTTGAGATATCCTATATCTTAGATAACTCAAATCAATCCCCAATTCTACAGATCACGAACACGCCCATCTGCGAAGCTATTCTTGTTTAAGCATATATGGGTCTTTTTTCATTCTTGCAAAAACCGCTTCATCCCTTGCAAGTCTCTCATCATTATTTCACCAATCGAAAACCATCATATGCATTTGGATCCTCCTCTGTGAACATTCTTCTCTGTCTCTGACGTCGTCTTTGTCAACCACAGACAAACACCATCTACTTATTTCTCTGACACTGCATATCTTTCAACATCATCCCTGGTTTGTCACACTTGAAAATAGTGATGTGATCGTGACTACAAATCTATTGCTTCTTCTTCTCTATAATTTCCAACTGATGTCGATGCTAACTTGAAGTTATTGGGGAACCTAAATCACCACTACCTCAAACCAGAAGCTATTTGACTCAATCCTTATCCAACCTCAACAGCCCGTTGACACCAAACTACTTATCCTGAGAATTTCATTTGTAACAATCTGAATAAACACATTTTCTTGAACATCACTCTGAACCGTTGTTGTTACCAACAGAACACACCGCCTAGCTCAACTTGCTCACAAGAATTTCAATGCAAAGTATCTCTGCTCATACAAATCATTACCTCCGCAAGCGTGATACCATGTAGACCCATTTTCTCCCCTCATATGCCTTGAGAAGCCAAAACAAAATACTACTGAATCTCATGCCGAAACCCGAAAACCTACATGTTTTCATCCTTAATCATTTCTGATTTGAACCGCCACCTGTTCAACCAAACTCCACCTTGAGCAAGTAACTCCTCGCTCTCGCAAATTTATACCAGTAGAAATACTATGTGTTACGCCAAACACAAATCTTCTTAGAAAACCACACTGCATTCCCTCTGAAAATAACAGCCTTATAATATCTTGCTCTCTGAACATCTACCCAAATGTAGACTCCCATAGTCACACCTAGACGAACCCCGCATCAGCCGATTTACTTCAACCATTCTGCAACACCCTTCACGCTGACTAAAGAATACCATACTGATACTCGAATAACCATGAAACACTCATATCATTCAAGGTTCTAAGGCGTCCCTTAGTTCCAAGAATTTTATGAGATACCAAACTGAAATAACTACATAGAATAGAATATCACCTACGACTGATATACCAAGTAGATTGAACCAAAGAACACCATGAAATCCCTCATTGAATCTTCAGACGATCCTAACCTGGAGTTCTTCTCACATAGTAGTAGATTCTTGCACCCTTGGAGAACTTTAGAGAAACCATGATTTCATAACTAGAAATCATCTTAACTAATTCAACTGGCTCATTAATCCTTCCTCCATAAACTGGTTCAGCTGCAGCGAAGAACGTGCACTGTTTTATTTCTTTTCTTGTAAACCTAAAACCTCTTTCACCTGATCTTGATCTTGGTTTATCCTCTGATTTTTGCCCTAATCAGATTTCCACGTGTGTAGAACCACGTGACCACCAACTTCCATTAAGCCTCGAGATTTTTTCTGTCTCTTTTGAAAGCTTCAACACACATCGCCAATTCTTCATAGGATCCATGAATCATCGAGTTTGTGCTCTGATACCACTTTGTTATGGAATTTGAGCTCGTAATACCAAGTGGTTGGGTATCGATCGCTCATATTTCCTTATCCCTTGACCTACTGATACGATTCACATATATCTTTGTTCATGGCTCAAGAATTATTTAACCCAGTTCCCGGCCGCACCGCTACATCTGGGGTGGATCTAGGATCCACAACATCCACTATGAAGTATCGGAAAACACCTCCGACAGGGTTTCAAGATCATAACTCTTTGTTTCCTTGTTAAACAAACCTAGAGAGTACAAGGAGAATCAAAGACAAGTACATGGCTAAGAGATAAGCCTAGGGTAACATATTTATCTCTACCTTATTCTATCTCTCTAAGAGACTCCATGGAAGCCCCTCCGAAGAGGCTGTGAGGCTTCTGCCTCTCAGAAGCTTGGCTTAGAGGTTCATGTCGTGATCTCTCCTTTTTTGCATGTCAGCACTTAATCTAATGGGCTTCATCGATTAGGCCCAAAAGTTGTCTGCGCGTAATCTAATGGGCTTCATCGTCTGATCGGCTTGACTAAACCTCACATGATTAGATAGCATCATGCATACGAATGCATTACAGTAGTAGCTTCTTGGAATAGAGGAAAGGAAGGAGCAACAAGACAAAGAAGACAGTGGCCGGTGAGAGGATGGTAATCTTCAATTTGTTTTGAAAAGTGTATATAAGCCCATATCCATAAGCAAATATTTCTAAATCAATTGAAAACGTGGGGGGTTGTTTATTCATCACAAAAACAAATGAGATGAAAACATAATTTGTCTTGTGTCATAAATTGCCCTATACAAAATGCTGAGGTGGCAGCATGAAAATTAAGAAAAGTCTACTTTATTATTATAAAATCAGTATTATCTCCACATACATTTTATATATATATATATATATATATATATATATATATATATATTGCTATAATATATAGATGATTTATAATGAACAAATATTGTAGTGAATCATAAATGGAAAACTAAAATTTGTTATTTACTTCTTAAACTGTCCAATATAAATTTCCAATAGTGATTTTTTCCAAAATAAAAATCATTACATATGAAAAAAAATTGCAAGAAAATATATCTCTTGCACTAATAAAATAAAATTACTAACCTTAATTTGTAGTTAATTGACGTATCTTTTATATTTTTTAGTCTTTTCGTCTACTTTTTTATTTTTTATTTTCTTTCGGTTTTGCTTTTACATTTCTTCATCTTCAATACCATACTTACTCCAACTTACATTTTGGTAACACTAAATAAGAAAAATAAAACAAAAGTGTATCTGTGTTGATCTGAAAGTAAGCAAAAAATAATATCACCACATTTCTATAATATTGTGAATACATAAAATAAAATATACGAAAGACCAACCTGATCAGGTTAGTGTTGATCGAGAGAGTAGACATGAGTCTTTCTCGCCTCTCCTACCACCCCAGCTTCTTAAGCTCTATTTGTTTTTTCTTCTTTTCTGAAAGCATTAAACTTTATTTTTGTACCTTCTAATTATTACAACAATTTTTCTCCTTGTGTTGCTTCCAAAGTTTCTTTAGGTTGTTCTAAAAAAAAAATCTTTAGGGTCATACGTGTGCTTTAAAATGAGTCGCTCTTACTCTCCCTCCCTGAAGTATCACCACCACCACAATAAATAAACATATTCCAGTAAAATTGAGAATCGATTTAGTCTTTTTTGAAATGTTGTTGAATTGTTTTGTTTACATTTACCTTTTCACGTAGATTTTTCAAACATCTAAAGAAGAGAAAAAACTATAAGTAGATTAGAAGGAGTAGAGGTTTCTGAAAATAAATTCAACAACACACAATTTTTGATTCGAACATGAAGAGTTCAGGCGTTTTCAATCTTACTAACCTGGACTTCACGGTCCTCTGCGGCTCTTTTTATCCGTCCACATCAAATTCGTATGTTTCTCAGTTCACTGAAAAAGTTTTTTTAGAAGACTGTTGTTGTCACTGTATGGAATTGTAGACTCGACAGTGTGGAATCGTAGACTCGCCAATTTCACGAGAGGTATGTTTATATGAAGTTTTCATCACACTTCAAAAAGAGACATGAACTCTTTCACAGAATTTAGGAATTTATAAATTTTGAAAGGAAATAGATATGAACTTAAGTTTATGGCATCGTGACCTAGATATTCTTTAGAGAAAAAAATTAAAGTTTCCAAAGATCGACTATAGTGCGAGAAATTTCAGGGATTTTGTAATTTTAAATATAAATCAATTCAGAGATGAATAACCAATTTTTTTTATATTTATATTCTTTTATTTAATTTGTATTTTTTGCCACATGTCAATTTTTGATTCTTGAGATGATTTGCGCTTCGATATACAAAGGATTGTATTATATGCTTTACTCAGTTTTATTAACATACTTTAAATTTGTTTTTATTTGTTTCCTATTTTTATAGTCGAAATTAAAATTTAAAATGAGTTGATAATTTTCTTTTTGATGATATTACTCTTGTACTTAATTATAGTATGATTATATGTTATGATCATCAATTTAACACATATATATATATAATATTGTAGTTTTATTTTACATAATATTTTTATAACAAAATGCTATATTATTTTAAGTGAACATAATTCCATATTTATACAAATAAAATAGATTAAACCATGAATTTAGTAAATTTGATGAAACAACCGCAAAATCCTGAATATACTTATATATGCTTTTCACAAAACATTTTTAACTTTTTAAATATTTATGTGTCTTTATAAATAAAAATGAGATATACTACTATTGATAATTAGATTATTATTTCAAAAATAATTATGTAATATTTTTTAAGGGCTACATCTTCAAAATAGAAAAATATATAAATATATAATATTTATAAATTACAATTTATCAAAGTTGTTAAAATAACCAATTTTTTTTAGTAAAATACATACATTTTCAATAAAAGAGTTGTTAGAATCACTCGAATTTGCATGTAATTTTTGATATCTTAATAAATAATACAATTGTGATAATATTATATAGTCCAAATGGATAAATTAGCACTACAAGTTTTAACTTTAGGTCTAATGAAATCCAAATAAACTGCATCTTGAACCAGACACGTGTTACAACACATGACTCAATCTAAACCATCCGTAAAGAGTAGAAATCTGAAGCTAAGACTTTGTTTTCACTGCCGTTTATCTCATCTCTCCACTGCATAGCTTCACACATAGACTTCATCATACTTTGGAGAAACTTTACTCAATGCATCCATTACATATGAGTGTAGAATTACTCTCCTTGGTAGTAGCACCAAACATAACTAATGACAAAGGAAGAGTCACATTAACTTTATGGAATTTGACCTTATCAAAGAATATGCAAAGGCCAAGGAAAACTAAAGAAACGAAAAATACAGAACCAATAAAAAATATTATCAAATAAGTGGAAGAAAGAATTTGAACATAGTCCATATTTAGTCTTCGATTGACGAACCAGAAAAAGAAAAGGCCAACTTACTTGTTGTGTCTATCGGTGTTAAATGACTTTACTTAACATAGTTTTAAGGACAATCTTTCTCAAATGTGTGATTGTGAGAAGAGAGAGAGAGAGAAAATATAGAAGAAATTACAATTTTACCACAAGTTTGATATCACTTTGCAAATTTAATTTTAATGAATGATAATTTTTAAAAATATCTTTAAATTATGATGAAAATAGACTAAATTATTTTTCTAAAATATTTATAAAACACTTAGAAACTCAACCCCACCCTTTCAACACTAAACCTAAAACAATAATCACAAGTGTAAACTCAAATATTAATATATTTTTGATTGAATGTATTTTTGTAAAGTGATACTTAACTTATGTTATTCTTAACAATTTCTCGAAAATATATTCGATTTTGGGGGATAAATAAAAATTTATATTTTTGTTAAATAAGACATTTAGGGGTGGGACGGACCGGATATCCGGGGTATTTTAGGATATCCGGATCCGGATTCGCCGGATCCGTGACTTTAGTATCCTGATCCGGATCCGCGTATCCGGACTTCGGATATCCGTCTAGATATTGTGATACCCGCGGATACCCGGATTCGGATCCGGATCCGTAAAAATAATTAAAAAAAAAGATAAAAAATATTTTTAAAATATAAAAAATCTAAAAATAAAACATAAATTAAATATTTATACAAAATTTATGAATATATATATAGATATAATATTAATAAAATTTAAATATAATATTAAAAAAATATTTTATGTATAAATACTAATATATCAAATAAAATTATTAATAAAATTAAAAATTTAATATATTTTAAAAACACGGATCCGGATCCGGACCTAAAAATTAAGATATCCGGATTTAGATCCAATTTGGACGGATCCAAAATTTTACTATCCGGATTCGGATCCAGGCACTCCGGATATCCTATTTTCGGAGCGGATCCGGGACGGATCTCGGATCGAATCCGGATCCTGGATAATACGTCCCAGGCCTAAAGACATTACCTTTAAAATATTATTAAGTAAATAAAAATATACATAAACTAAAACTCTTAAGAAATAATCTAAACAAAAAAATACATATTAAAGAGGCCACAACTTCTATTTTAGTAAATAAGACATATAATAAAACTGAAATACTGAATATAACATTGAAAAATGAGCAGAAATATACCCATAGTGAACGAGAATATAATAAAATCAAAATAATTTATCCATTATACAAAATCTTAATATAGATATTCAAAATATAACTGAAAATGACAGTGTTTTATTCATTAATTTGTAATAAATGGATTAACTCGGTCGATAGTAGGGAATTTAATGAGATTCTAACTATTTTGTAAATCAAATTTCACCCATATTCGATCAATCTCACTATAATTTGACATTGCTTTTGGTTAAAAAGTTTATAATTAATGTTTTATAGAATGAAACTATAGAAAATTGATATACACTAAGCTTATAAAAGAGACATTTTCAAAATTTGGTTCACTTTAACAAATATAATTTATATCAATATACCCATAAACAAATTGTTATATAATTAAGATGATTGATATGATAGAGTTAATAGTTAATTTTGAGCCTTATTTTGTTTATAAACATCTGACTAAGGTTTAAAGTGATATTTAGGTATTAACATAAACATATGAATTTGTAACTAAGATAAATTGGTAGATATGTATTCATTTCACTATTATCTTTATTTTGGTTTTTAGACGTTGAAATAACAAAAAAAAAACTAAATTTTCAATCATTTTTCTATCCAACCCGACACAAAAACCACATATAAAGTTTATATATCAACCAATGACTAACATTTGGATAAATACTAATTTTATTATTTCATCAGTGAAATAATTAAATTCTATTAAATGTAGGTAAAATATATGTGGAAACAAATATAATTTTCAGATACCAACTTTTTGATGATTAGTAACAATGAGAAGGAGATACATTTTAAAATTTTCTTTCACTATTTTAGCAAGAATTCATTAAGTACCCAACCAGATTATACAGTGTCACTTAAAGATTCAAATCACTTGGTGGCTACTTTAAGAGTGGGGAGCTTGAATGCATTAGGATTCTGGTGAATCACTTCTAGGTGGAATCTAGGATGTATATTATTTGATGGAAATTTATGTACGGATGATATGCTATTTATGTTGTGGTGTAGTGTAGCTGTAAGATGGAGATTGAATTGGTCATGAATGGATGAACTATTGCCATGTTTTCATGATGGAAGTTAACAAGCCAATGTCTGAAAATCATATTAAAACAGATTTGTTCTTTTGTAATATTGTACCTGGTACCAGTTTTTGGAATTTAAAAGATTTATTAGATTTGTACCTATCTTTGGAAAAAAGTATCTAAACATTGTTTTGTCGAACAATTTTGAAAACCTTATTCTTAAGCCTAGTAAGATAACGAACCCAATTTTCTTAAAAACACACAGAAAACCTTACACATCTATTATATGTAGAATTTTTCATAGATCATTGAAAATTTAAATAATGAGTTTTGCATGATCTTTGGTAAATAGTATTTGAACACAATGTACTATGAAATATAGATGATTATATGTTGATCTAGTGGAATGAATTGTGTGTGTGAGTCTAATGGATGATAAGTTATAGATAATGTGATACAAATGATATTTTAAACATACGGATTTGATAGTCGTAATTGTTTTTTAAAATGATTTCATTATTATTCCCATAAGATTTTTATCCACTTCAGCTGTATCAAAGAACATAACGACATATTCCTTCTCAAAATCTCTGTAGAAAAAATATGATAAGTAGTTTGGTATAGATAGATCGATATGGATATATATATTATAATCAAATGTCCAATTACGGTTGGTCCACAATCCACATAAACCTGACTACTGTGTTTATAACATAATTCATTATATTTCTATAACATTTAAATCAGAAACAATCTGATAATATATTGATTTCTGTCATAGAAATTCTAAAATTTCCAAGTAAATATCACATTGTTTTATACATAAGCTTCATAATTAATATGTTACATTTTTCTATGGTGACAACAAAAGTGTTGATTCTTTAATGGAAATCCCATTAGCTGTCTCTAGGATAAGAAGAACATGTACATAAATAAGTTTATTCAACATGTATATATTTCTGATTCAATCAAAATACTCACTTGTCGTTAAAATGTCACACATTAATCATGTGCCCAATTGCACAACCACTAACTTCATTCTAAAGTACTTGTGAATATTTTTATGTAAGCTCATGATGAGGTGCATAATGACATTCGTATACAAACTGATGAGTGTTGTCGCATAATGTAATTTGCTCATTTCATAGAGGTTCAGTGAATACCTAGTAACGATGATTACATTTTAAGTTACACCTAGTTTAATTTTTGTTTGTATTTAATATAGAACTTTATTTTCTTTTAATTATTCTCAATTACTTTAGTGTTTGCAGAAGATGTATGCTCTATCTCGTGAACAGTAAATAAAAAATAAAAAGTAATATAGTGAAAAACAATAAGGTAAATTAAAGTATGGTTTTCAGTACATAATATGAAGTTATGTAGTAAAGCAAGAATAATCTATCCAAACAAACGTGTTCTTGATCAATAGAGCAGCAGTGCCACATATTCGTCCGGAAACCCTAGTTTTATTTGCCTGCTACTATAGTCAAAGTGTTGAATTTTCGATCTTTCTCTTCTAAGATTTATGACTTCCTTTTATAGGCCGCTGTAGTAGGTTAGATCTTTCCATATACTAAAATATGGAAAGATTTTTTTTAATAGAAATTTTTCACTTTACCCAAAGACATGAAGAAAATGCGAGAGAGAGGTCAAAAGTCATCTAATTAGGAGAATAAGGTTAGTGTCTTCTTATAAATAAGAGAAATGATTTTCTGGAGATAATCGATGCACTATCGTCGATCATGATTAACCTTCTCAGCAGGCTCGTGGGTAGTATTGAGGATAATAAATCCAAAAAGTCATTACTTCTTCTTTTGAGAAGGACACCAACCTTTCTCCTGCCTAGACCATTTCCAGCTCAGGATTAAGTGATTTTCTACTTCCAAGAAAAATGAAAAACTTCTACTAAAGCAGATTTTTTCTTTTTCATATTTCATGATATAATCTAATTTTTGACTAACGACCATCTATAAAAAGGGACCCCAACTCTGGAATGATGGATCAACTATTCAAAAATTCAACTATAGAGTTAGACGACTAGAACAAGGATTCTTCATCCAATATGTTGTAGTCCCAATTCTAAAACTTTACAAAACAATGCTTTTGATTCTTATTCATGTTTGTTATCCGCTCATTTCTTGTTTTTATAATATCACAAAGAGTCTACCCGAATTTTACCATAACAATTATAGTTTAATATATAGATAGTTTCAAATAAAATATTTAATTATAAAGATGATAAATTTATAAATTTACAACTATTTCCAGATAATTAAACTAATAATTAGTCATGTAAATACATAAAATAAGTAATAATTAATAGTATAGTAACATTAATAAAATATATGATAATATTAATATTTTAATTTTGTAATTTTATTTTATACCTTTTAGATGTATGCATATACCACATAATGTATGCTTAAATACTATTATGGGGAGGGGGTGTTAGTGGAAATACTATTTATATAGAATTTGTTGATTTTAAAAGTTAAGAGATTTGTTGAATTTGGAAAGAGTTGTAGATATTTTTGTGCATTGTGAAAATTTAGAAAATTAAATTACGATAATGAGTTTAAGAATGTAGGGGATATATATAGTATTCTCAAAATCTTATTCTATGAATTAAATGGTTAAGCATACAACTTCCAATAACATTAATTTTAATAAATTTATAAAATGAATAAAATTCAATTTTTTGAATAATAAAAGATTTTGCATAGAATTATAAATTCCTCTTTCCAATAATACTAGATTTTAGTGAGAATATGCGAATATATAAAACAATAACACTAAACTCTTTAAATACTAACAATCATTATAAATGTAAGGATTTTTAGTAATTAAACCCCCCAACTAAAGGTGAATCCTAAAATAAACCTTCAACTAAAAATTCTACAAAATAAAACTCCAACTTTAATTACGTTAACATATGTTACCTTCTGTCTAAAATACCGTGACAGATGGTGATATATGTTAACGATTTATAAGTTAAGGGTTTATAATGTTAAAAACTTAGTTGAGAAATTTTTTTACGATTCAAAAATAGTTAAAAGTTTTTATCACTAAAAATTATTAAATGTTTTAAAATCTTTATTATTACTTATTCATTGATTTAAATTGATATATAAGGCTTTAAAAATAATTTTTAAATCTTTAAGCAAGAATTGATAATAAAACTAATTTGTAAAATCCAAAATTAATAATTTATCAACACTACTTAAAACTTAATATAACTTAAAATATTAAATAATTGGATATTTGACAATGTTGATATGAGAAATTTGTGTCTTATATCGTATTATCAAATAAAAATAATTTAAAAAATTTAAGTTATATTAGGTGTTAAGTATTGTTGACGATAATTAATTCTTGAAGTCAATATTTCTATTAGGATGATAATTAATTTACAAAGTCTTATTAATAATTTGTAAAATTATTAAAATATTTATTAAACTTTATAAATCAGTCAAAGAATTAACAAAATGATGAGTAATGATTTATAAATTAATTCCAAATGCTTATAAATCAATTTTAAACAACGCATAAATGATAATAAATATTCTAAAATATTTAATGATTTTTAGTGATAAAAAGCTTCAACTATTTTTGAATCGGAAGAAAACCCCTCAATTAATTTTTGAACCCAACTTATAAACCGTTAACATATTTCAACCTTCGTTATGGTATTCTAGACGGAGGATAACAAACGTTAACGAAATTAAAGTTAATGGTTTATTTCGTACGATTTTTAGTTGAGAGTATTTTACGATTCATCTTTAGTTGAGAGGTTTAATTATTAAAAACCCTAAATGTAACTTCCAGTAACACACTTCCTATATGTTCGAACTATATAAATTCTTATAAAACACTGTATAGCATGAAAAATTGATTATTGTATAGTGCTAGACATCACTTAGAGCTTTCCAAAAGCCATTCTATAACTTCAAATATGAAGTTTTTTGCTCTCCAAAAAGGAACTTCAAAACTTCAAACTTGAAGTTTGAGTAGTGAAACTTTAAATATAGAGTGTCACTACTCAAAATTTCAAATTTGAAGTTTCATCTTTTTATTTACATTTTGGTCCTTTCAATTACACATTCTATTTATGATTCTTAAATATTTTCATTTCTTATTTTAATCTTTAATTTTTTTATATCTCATTAATCTTGAAATTTATTTCTATAAATTTAATTTTTACACATAAAATTAAATATATATTTTTTTAAAAAACTTAATATTTTTTTAAAAGTAAAATTAGACAATAAGAATATTACAAAACAAACCTAATTAAAAAACCTTTTAAAAAGGTACATGAAGACATAATTATTATAGAAATTTAAATATTACAACAACACTAACAATCTGGTAAATTTGGTCCGGAAATTTAAATATTACAACAAAACCTTCAAAATATGGTCCAATTTTTTTTTGTGTAACCGAAGATGGTTTTTTTTGTTTTTGTTCTTGGCGTCTTTTTCGTATGATTCTTTCTTGTTCAGAACGAATGTACTCACGAGTATTATTTAGTTGTTCTTTCTTGTAACATGGGTTATTATATAGCTGATGGAATTTATCCAAAATGGTCAAATCTTGTCCAAACAATAAGCACTCCTCTAGGTCCAAAGAAAAAAGTTGTTTGCATCAAAACAAGAAGCATGTTGAAAAGATGTTGAACGTGCATTTGGAGTCTTGCAATCCAAGTTTGCTATCATAGCATGATCATCTCGTTACTGGAAGAAGGAGGTATTGCATGATATAATGATGGCATGCTTTATATGCATAACATGATCATTGAGGATGAACGTGATATCAATTCGTCGATAAAAGATATAAGATCAGTGGCAGAAGCCACACTTGAAATGACGGAAAATAAAGATATCCGTTTTCAACAATTTTTAGATCGTAATCTATAAATTAAAAACAAAGAGAGTCATTTCCTACTTCGAAATGCACTAGCTGATCACATATGAGAACATTACGGAAATAATTTTATGGAATAATAGGTTATTTTGCTTATAGTTTAATATTTAATTATGTATTTCTATTTCTACTTTTATATTTTAATGTAAGTTTTTATTAATTAATATTGTTATAATATTTATATATATATGTGTTAGTTATTTATAATTTTTTATGAATTTATATTAGTTGTGACAAATATAAGGACCATATTGTAAAATACAAATAATTTTGAAGTTAGTTTTGAAGTTTTACTTTTGGAAAGTAACTCTTTGAAACTTCACATATAGAATTTTTAAAACTTCAAAATAAAAAGTCTTTTTGGAGATCCTCTTAGGCGGACACATATACCTCACTTTAGAACATTCCTTTTTTGCATCACCACTTTGATAGTCATTTTTAAAGTGATTCAAAAGTCTTTTATATTATCTATAACAAATACAAATATTCAAAATTGTGTGAAACTATCATTTTGTAGAAATAAATCAAAATATTCATAATAATGTAAAACTATCTTTTTGTAGTAGTATAGGATGCTTCATATCTTTTTCTCTTTCTTTTGTTATAAATGTTCAAAAAAGTAACTTATGAAAGAAACATAAAAACAGATTTTAGTCTTAAATGGGGGGTGAGGGAATCGAATCCCGAGCCAGAGGAAGCCTCGTGCTTATCGGTGCCTTTTTCGGTTTACTGTTATAGCAAATAATACCCGGTTTGATTCATAAACCCTCCGACTCAGTCCAATTGAAATGAGAAAAGAGTAGCAATACGTAGAAAAGAATCTCACAGACAGACAGACGACGAAGCCGAAGACCGTACAGTACTTTTGCACCCTTCTCTCTCTCTCTCTCTCTCCGTCTCAACGCTCACTTTCACTCACACACATTCTCTGCTCCGGAATCACATTGCTTGACGTCACTTCGAGAAAACTAAACCAAGTCTCGATTTTTCGGTTTCTCCTCGCAGGTAACTTTCAATTAGTAAAGTTTGATCCTTTTCTAGGATTTCGTCAAGGGTTACAATTTTAGTTTTTTATTCTCAAAAAGATTGTTTTTTTTCTTTGGGATCAAATGTTGATGCAGAAAGGTTGTTTCTTTGCAGATGAAAGCAGCGAGATGAAGAGTTTACAAAACCCAGATAATGAAACCCTAAAAGAATCTAATGCAGTGGCATCAATGGAAGAAGATGATGGTGGTGATCAAGTGAGGAAGATTGAAGTCTCTGGGGGGAATATATCACTTGTTGTTGACTTTAGCGGCTCTTTAACCGGGACTAGTTCCGACAATGCCTTTGAATCTAATGTGAGTTGTGTGAAGGAGAACCAAACTCAGGAGTGTCTGGTTGGGAATCTTGTATGGGCGATGACTAAATCCAAGAAATGGTGGCCAGGGGAAGTGGTTGGTTACAAAGCTGATGCAAAGGAGAGTTTCATGGTTAGGTATCTCGGTGAGAGCCAGCAGCTTGATTCGTGGTGCGCACCTTCCAAGTTGAAGCCTTTCAAGGAGAGCTTTGAGAGATTAGTGAGTCAAAGAAACGATGTGGGGTTTTTCATTGCGGTGGAGGAAGCTATGACCTTGTTGGGAAGGTCGTTGAAACTTGAGATGACTTGTTCTTGCATGTCTGAAAGGAATGGGATAACGCCAGCTCGGAATGTGAAAACTCGGAAGACAAAGCCTTTGATTCTGCGTGAGTTCTCTGTAGATCGTTTGGAGCCACAAGAGTTTGTCACTCAGCTGAAGAATCTGGCGAAATGTGTTTCCAGTGGTGGGATACTTGAGGTGACAGTCATGCAGAGTAGGTTATCAGCTTTTTATACTTACTCTGGGCATAAGCAGATACCAATGGATCAACTAAACCAAAACGAGGTTAAGAAAAGTTTCAATGCATCTAAGATGGAAGATGGTCAGTTCGTTGGTTCTCCATCCGTTGTTGCAGGTAGTAGCAGGAGGAAGTTTCGGAAAGAATGGTTTAGAAAATTTGTTAGTGAGGTTGACAACGTGTCTGCGAGAGACGATTTAGTTGACACGTCTCCTTCTGATTTAGTATCTAAACTTAAGCTGCTTGCTGTGGACTCCACGTGTTCAGAAGACACTGAAAGTGTCGGCCTCTTTGAGTGGTTCTTCTCCAAGTTCAGAATCTCTGTGTTTCATGATGAAAATGCTTACAGAATGCAGTTGGCTAACATGGCTGGTTTGAAGGATGTGATGGTAGCTAAAGTTGCAAATCCGGGTACCTCCAAGTCAAGAAATGTAGGCAAGTCAAAGATTGAGCCTTTCTGTGGTGTTTCAGTTGCTAATACTGAGCAGATGACCTCAGAGTCGCAGAAGATCTCAGAGATGTCAAAGATCGAGGTTAGTGGTGGTGCTTCAGTTGCTGATACTGAGCAGAAGATCTCTGTGTTGCACAAGAACTCAGAGAAGTCGAAGGTTGAGGTTAGTGGTGGTATTTTAGTGGCTAATACTGACCAGAAGACCTTTGAGTTGCAGAAGAACTCAGAGAAGTCAAAGATTGAGGTTGTTGGTGGTGTTTCAGTTGCTGATGCCAATCAGAAGGCCTTTGTGTCAAATGTCAGGGCTGAAATATATCGAACATACCAGAGGGCCACGAAGCCGAAGATATCAGGGCTGACAACGATCAAAGATACCTTTGGTGGTCACTTAGATTTTTCTACTTCTACTGCAAATGAGGCGTTTGAGAAAGATGTCCAAACACAACAATCGGTACAATCTTTACGAGGGAAAGCTTGTATGACAGATACACACAGCAGACATGCTGCTACACTTGTACCAGACTTAAACAGTGGAGGCCATGCTTTAGCTTCTGCGGAATTTGACCACTTACAAAAACCGGAGACTTTAGTTCCTCCTCCCAATGCCCTCCCACAAAAGAAGGAGAGACCATTTTCTGTGATGTTAAACTTTCAGGCAGCAGCATCTGCGTGTTCAAACTACGGAACCTCGGGAACGGGTTTTGTTTCCAGCCTGACAGCTTTTGAAAGAAAGTTCACGAGCGCAGACCTTTGCGCTAAAGCCACTGGTCCAGAGAAGAAGAAGAGAGGAAGGAAGAGAAAGAATCCAGAAGAGCCTCCAAAAGTTTCACATGCCACTAATGGTATACCTGACTTAAACGGAACAACTAAAGAGACAGCTTCGGTTCAGCCTCAAGCTGAGCCTACTCAACGCAGGAAACGTAGGAAGAAAGAGGAGTTACCTAACAGATCAACCAGAGGAGTCACAGTTCTCGTCTTGAAATTTTCCTCAAAAGAGTCGATGCCTTCAAGGGAAGACCTAACCTCGACATTCTCTGCGTTTGGTCCTTTGGATGCTTCAGAAACACATGTCTATGAAGAACTTAGTGGTGCGGAGGTTGCCTTTGTGAGTAGTGGCGACGCTGTGGAAGCAGTTAAAAGCTTAGACAAAGCTAACCCATTTGGTGAGAACTTGGTGAGTTTCAGGTTACAGCAGAAACTGATAAACGTATACAGGAACGTAGCTCCAACGATGCCTGTAATCTCGCACGTGAGTCCATTACAGAAACCAAAGAATACACCGATTAGTGTGGAATCCATGAAGCAGAATCTGTTGATGATGACTGCAATGCTGGATAAATCCGGGGATCATCTATCGAGAGAGACCAAGGCAAAACTGAAAAGCGACATCACAGCTCTTCTGGAAAAGATTAGTTCCATGCCTAGCTCTTCTTCTTCCTGAACAGCCATTGACATATATATATATCGATGTGAGTTTCTCAGACTTTCCAGTGTACTATGCGTTGTAACTGTTTGGACACTATCCCTTCTTGTATTTCCTGTCTTTAGTTTCGGACCGTAGTTGTAGAATAAGATTAGGTATTAGAAGATGTTGGTGCTGTTATTAAACAATCTTCACCCTTTTTTCCATAGAGCTTGAAGCCCTGCAGTTAATTATCCCAACCCTTCAGGGGCAGTTTTCTATTAGTAATGTGAAAACTGTTTTCATTCTTGGTATCAACACCTACTAACACACAAAAATACAGTTAAAACTTAAATGTAGTTTAGTAATACTCAAAGAGTACAATAAAAGAGCTTCGAATTATTTAAAACCAGAGAATAGGACATTAATATTTATTCACTTCGAAGCAAAAATGGCCTCTAAATCTTTGTAAAGTCCTTTAGGTCTTGATTTGTAGTCTGAAGATGAGTCTTTAGAAGAGCTTCCACTTGTCTTTGTTCCCCACATACTACTGCTCCAACCACTCTTACTCCCTGAAGGATCACTAGGAACCTTACTACTGCTCCTGTCTCTCGTGAAGCTAGCCTTTGCCATTTCTCGTATCTGTCTCAACCATGGCTTGTCCAAGCTACCCGAGCTTCGGCTTCCAGAAGAATTTATATACCTTTTCTCTGGTGTTGAGAAAACAATTCCTCCATTGCTGCTGCTGCTGCTTCTTCCTTCTAGTTGAGCCGCAGGGATCTTGCTCTTCATCAGTTTTTGAGGCAGGATTAACGCGGCAAGTCCAATGACAAACATCTTGAGACCGCTCAAGAATGACCTGTTGATCTGGTCTAACCTCTTTGTCTGTTTGTACAGTGAGTACCATTCGTTGCACATCTGTGTCATGAAACCGATCAAGAACAGTATGACCATGAATATCCCAAGCTTCTGTCCGCTTGCCTCTGGAAAGTCGTTGGCCAGGAGCACTAGACATGAGGCGAACACACCGACTTGACATGCTATTGAGATGATCTCAACAAGCTGTACTTTTTTCTTGATGAAAGGCTTCTTCAGAACAAGGAAGAACAGCTGAAAGGAAGTGATGCTCAACAAGACAACTATGGGAGTTTTCGAAGTCTCGTTGTCCAAGAAAGCACCAGCAATGATCCCCAAGCACACCCTCTTAACGGTTTCGAGAAAAGTGTAGTAAATCCTAAGGATTCCAAACAGTTTCTGTATGCAAGGAGCTTCAGCATCTTCTGTTTCATCATCAGATGCAATGATGCGGTCTTCACTTTGCTTGAGTGGATTGCTTCCTGAAATCTGTGTGAGCATGTACTTTGGTGGACCCCTTAAATCTTCAAAAACAGGACCTAACCTAGTTAGATAGACAGAGTTGTCTTCTTTTTTCCATGTCCATTGGCCTCTTTTACCAGGGCCAAGTGTCACTCTGATGAGTTCTTGGTACCAGTGAAAATTCTGGCCTTCTTGATGAATCTCTTTGTACTGTAACAGCTTCCCAAAAGTTATCCCCACAGAGAGGAAGAGAAACAAAGCCAGAAGCAGAATAGCTACTATGCATAGCACAAGGATACCAACTACAACATTGGCTTCTGCAGCTCCATGATGTTTAAAGTAGCCTGAGAAGAAAGATAAATTTTAATGCAAGTGTTAACAATGATTCTCCAAATTGAACAGAGATTTTCTTGGCTGGTATTAGCAAATACCTTGTATGAGGCTCCTTGCAGCTTTGCAGATTGAGGGTAAGGCAAGAATAAGAAGAAACAGTTCAAATCTTGGGAAGACAAACGCACCAAAGCTCCTCTTCTTCTCATTGTGTGCTTTCTTGAACTTCAGAATCAGAGAGAGGATAAAATGCAGTAGGACTAAACTGCCTCCGATTATGGCAATCCAGAACATGATCCTATTAAAATCTCTCCACCTACAAGAAAGAAGAACATTTCAAATAAAATCAATGCTGTAATGAAACGTGCATCATAATAAGAAATAAGTACAAACGTGGAATGTAATGACTTACACAGTTGGATGCGGTAGACCCAAAACCTGTTCTGCTTCTGGCTTAAGATTAGGGGTCTGTAAACAATCATAGAGTATCAAAACATGAACAAAAGATTTAAAAACAAGAAGCTATGGGGGATAAGAGTGATCCATCTTTCACCTCAAAGAATAACTTATACTCAATCGCGGTAAGTGGCAATCCAAACACTGGCTCAGCCTTAGTTGATGTCTTCAGATTTATGTCGTTGTGATAAGTTTTGGAGATGAAGGAATGTGAACCAATGAAAGGACTTGTGGCCACCATGATCTGTTCACTGTGCTTAGTTTCCCATGGGAGAGGAAAGTAAGGGATTATCCACTGAATGCGTCTCACAAATTCATAGTAACCAACAGGTAATGTCACTGGTAGCCATCTCGTGAGTGCAAAAAACTGAATGTAACAAGCAGTTCTCTGCATTGGAAACCACAAAGTACACAATATTACTTATTGGTTAGTTATGTGATTTGCATGACACAGAAAGACAATAAAAAGGACTAAAACTCATACGAAAAGATTCCTTGTGGGATCTGATATGAGATAAGGAGATGATCTTGGAAATGCTCCTAGAGAGTAAAGGCTTGTGGTTGAAAGAGTGAGGAGTCCCGCGACGAAAGATGTCACCAAGAATATGTAAGTTGATAGCCAAGACATCACAGAAGATATCATAGGCACAGAATCTGCAATTAAGTACAAACATTATGAAAACCATTGGCAGAGAAGCAGGAAAACAAACTACAGATACAGAATGGTTGAAAATACTTACAATGTGTCACTTCTAGAATGTTGGATTCAAGATTCTTGTTTCCTGCAACATCCTGAGTAACATTTTCAGGAATCTTAACAGAGATTGTACTGGTGTTGGCTTTAACATATACAATGTATATGCTTCCACTTAGTTCCTCAAAGCTGGCATTTAAAGGAAAACAAAAGAAGGTATCAAAATGCAATTCTTATTAAAGGAAAAAAAAACAAGAAGTTAGAAGAAACACAAGACCACTAACTTATCAAGATATCCACCAGAGATGGATACAAGTGAGGAGTTAAACCCAAACACTGGCTTCATGAATTTTATCCAGACAGGGATGGTGTGCTTTCTTGTCCTCATACCAGATGTTGTGTTCAGTACAACATAAGGTCTCTCCGTATCTAATCTCATGATCATACATGTTTCTTTCAAGGAGAGAAGCAAAAGCAAGATTCCAGAAACACAAATGTATCACTATCACTTACCGTAAAGAAAAGTCAGTGGTGCAGTTGGAGATGCTGGTGTCCCATGTCTGCTTCTTATTGAATTCGAGTCAAGGGTCACCGTTACTATAGCACGCTGTGATGTATTTGTGACCTGAAAGACAAAAGAGTGTGAACTTTACATAAAAGGATCAACACAAGATAGAGAAGAAAGCAGTAGAAGCACAAACCATAAACGCAAAACGGCGATTCCCGTTTGTTTTTCCATCGATAGGAACCAAACCACCTTGGTTTGTGCTTAGTAGTTTAAGAATCTCAGCTGAAGAGTTCAGTACCGGTTCCGAGAAATACAAGTAGACATTCAGCTTTTCGTTATCATTGGTTGCCTGCACTGTCCTAGTTTGGTTGTTTAGTTTCAGTAACTTCTCCGGGACATGAGTTCTTATGTTCACAAAAACGTTTCTCCTATCTACATGCCAAGAAAGTTCAAGATCAGTATCCCCTTAAAAATTACAAAACCAGATGGATCTAAAAGGGTAAATACACTGACCGAAATGGACAAAGAAACGAGAACCCAAAGCTCTTTTGAAACTGTTACCAGCTGTGTCAGAACAGACACTCTTGTCCATCACCAACACAAGCCTTCCATATTGAACATCAGGAGATAATCCCACAAGAAGTGAGTATCTGAGATATTTTTCAAGAACGGTGAATGAAGATGGTATAACTTGGCCAGCACCGTAGACAAGAAGCTGTTACATCGTTTGAAACCGTGTTAGGAGTATAGAACAAGAAGATGGAAGCTCAAAATGTTAGTGATGAATGTAAACAAGTTTACGTACTCACGTCACATGCATTCACAGATGAACATCTGAAACCTCCTTCACCAGCACACGGCTTAGTAAAGGTAATGTTAACAGAAACGTTTTGTGCACTTGTAAATGGCATTGATGCAGTTACCAAGGCTGTAGGAGAAACCGTATCTGCATACACAGTTTTACAGCTTAATATATAGGGAAAGTCAAGTATATAATCCAACACATTCAAGCAATACAAGCACTACTAACTGGATTTGATACAAGAAACTGTGTACTCTGCAACAAAGAGAAGCCAAACAAACCAAACAACTCTGATTTATTTCAGAAAAATAAAGATTTGAGGAAGAGAATCAGAGAGGTGTGAGAAGAGTTTCTTTACCAACAGTCCAGTTATAGATATTGCAGCCAAATCCAGGCATCCTATTTGCGCAGACCTTAAGTGTATGATTCCCATCCAGCAACTTAGAGTAGGAAACTTTTCTTTGATGGCAATCCACACTAAACTGGTCATCTAGCTGCAGAGAACAAAATTATACATCAGTAATTAAAACTCCATGAAACTTGTTTTAATAATGCAAATACTTGTTTTCGCATGAGAAACTCCAAATCTATTACACAGAAAAAAATGTGTTTGGGCCATTCACAAAAGCTAAACAGGGCGTAATGCTAAACTACAAATAGGTTATTACAAGTATATGATTACAGACTCAACACTCAGATCTCATCCAACACATAGAAACTAGGCTAATAGTCATATTAAAAACTGGTAAACCTTATATGGAAAGAAAAATTAAATTCAACCTTGCATAGGAATTTGCAGCTTGAACAAGTTTTGTTTCCATCCTCAAAAGCTTGAAAGGAGAACTTGGCTGAGTGAAATCTAGAGATAGGTGGAGGTGTTTTCAAGAACTTAACAGAGAGCTCTGAACCATAACAGTGATGAAACCTGGCACAAGAAGAGGAAAACACAACCAAGAAAAGCAAAAGATGCCATGCACTTTTAAGCAGACCCATTTCTCCAGCTGAAAATCTCTAAGCCTGAAACTTCTTATGAAGCAATCATTTAAGACAGAGAAGATATCTATAAGGCTTAACTGGGATTATTCTGGACAATGTAGAAGAAGACATTATAGAGATAATGAGTTGGTGAAGATAAAAAAAAAGAGAGTGAGAGGCAGAGGATTAAAACAAAATGGTTACTAGCTTCTGTGGTGTGCAAGAGAGATAACGGATAGTGTATGCATGAGAGCGATGGGAGATGCACTGATTGGAAGATAGAGAGAGAGAGAGAAGACTAACTCTCTCAGAAACAGACAAACTCTTGAAGAATTTAATATTATTGCAGAGGCTTGTCTATTAACATATATACTATTTGTCTATTACACATATTTACAAAAAACTTCACAAGTTTTGGAAGAAGGAGCTTTGTAATCTAATCTTCTCTTAATCTTTTTGTTTCTTCAGCTAAGCTAAAAGTACAAGACACAAACACGCAACTAGAAAGAGGTGCTGCTAAAAAATGGTGGGAGAAACCAAACAAGAAGCATTAAAACTCCTAGTTAACATTCAATACACATGGGACCATCGTTTTTTTCCAGATCATTGTCACTTTCAGCCAAGTTTTCAATGAGGATAATAGCTTCAGCGACATAATTAATGATGGAGTACCCTTGATATTGCAATGTTGAGTATCATATAAGAGACGTTAAATAATATCTTGAATCATTAGAACTGAAGCAAATCACTCAAATGTCATATCAAATGCTATGAGAAGCTGACCATGACTCTTGGCTCTTGCTTATCCAAACAAGACAAATATAGAAAGCAAAATGAATTCTCTCACTCTATCACCACTGAAAGACTGTGTGAGTCATTTGGATTCATATGCTACGAAAAGACTTCTTTTAAGTAAAGTGATGAGAGATATGCACATAAAGCACTTGAGCCAGGCAAGTCTAAGGCAAACAAAATCACACATCTAGATGTAATCATGAGATGGTTAACCTTGGATATCTGTCTAGAAGAAAGGTTGATGTGAAACAAGATTTCAAAAAGAACTAAGGATCACAAAGATGGTAAGAGATTTCGAGGAACAAGAAATATTGTTTTACGAGAACAAGTTAGATCTTCAGAAACTTAAAAAGAAGTTGTTTCTTGGAGGATGAACTGAGACCTCGAAGCCATTTGCCTACACCTAATGGAGAAAAGAGTAGTTTGTTTTTCTCCAAACAACTAACTTCCAGCTTTAAGTGAAGGCTCATCTTTTAATCCTCCTGGACATAAGCTGTTTAAGAGATATCCTAATGATCCATATGTTAGACTTAGTCTATACTATATGAAGATGGCACACCAAGAAACTTCTATCTCAAAAAAAAATTTCTTAGAATAATTTCTGACATATAACACTCATAATTATTTTCTGATATATAACTATTAAGAATGACGATTTTGATATATTTCCATGATAGTTTCGATGTCGTCAATAGTGATATGTCAGAAATTGTCATCTTCATTAGTGATATGTCGGAAATCATGATAAATCTTTTAAAATAATATTTTTGTAGTTTTTAATCTTTTTAAAATAATAATTTTATACAATTTTTTACAAAAATTAATATATTATTTATTATATCCTTTTAATATATAAAAAAAATTATACATTTTTGTAACCAAATATATTCTTAATTTTATACAGCTTGACTTAATTTATGTTAACTAAAATAACTAGATAAATATTTCCAAAAATATAGTTTTAAATATATAAATATTTATACATTAAATATAAATATAGCATAAACAAAAGTAATTATATTAATTTAATTTTACTAATTTGGCAAATCAAAACTAAATAAAATATTGTTAACAATGTAATTTTTAATTATAAATATAAAATAAAAATTTAATTGAAAAAAAAAATCTTTTTGAAATGACCTTTCTAAGTTCCTATTAATTCTTAAATTCATATTTTAACATTTTACATAGAAGTTAGCTTGCGCAAAAACCCTAAAACGGAAGAAAACAAAAATAAGAAACCTAACACTCGGCCTACCTTAGAATATCATTTAAGGGATACTAGTATTTGACCCGCGCACGCGCGCTGATATTATTTTTATAAATTTCAAATATTTTAAGCAATTTATTTGATATAATTGTAGATATAATTGGAACTTAATATTCGATATCTGTAATCCGATCCGTGATCTCATTCGCTTCGCAAAAAGGATATTCAGGGATCCTAATAGTGATTTTACGGCTTTGACTGATTCATGTACAAATTCAAATAGTAAAATTTAGGTTTAGATATCCGGATCCGAATATTAAATATTTAAAATTTAATATAGTTATCTATGTATATTATATATACTTTTATATAAAATAAGTAATATTTTAATTTTATTAAATTTTAATGATTTTTAAGTTTTTTAAAATAATAATTTTAAATAGACTAAATAGATGGTTAATAGTTAGTCTGAATATCCATGTGTATTCAGATTTTAGTCTGAATATCCTAACCCCGAATATCCGGATCCGTATAACAATTTTACGAATTCGACGAATGCATATCCAAATCCGTATATCTTAAAATACCATGGATATTCGATTTGTAGACCTAACTGTGTATATATATTATATGGTGATTAAAATTTTAAATTTATAAGTTATTTTTAATAGATATCGTACAAATGAATAATACATTGTATTTGTTTGTATATATAACCATTTATAATAAATATTAGTATGTATTTTAGTCACTAAATTGTTATGGAAAATCACATGATTTTGTTATTATAAATGAAAAAGTTCAGTTTATTATCGAAAACTATTAACATTATTATCTTTTTATAGTTCAAATATAGTTGGGTAACTTATTAGAATATGAATAAAAAATAAAAATAATTTAATGTTATATATATGTATAATTATGTTTTTATTATAAAAATTTAAAAAGCACATATACACTTTTTATGAAGTCTTGAATTCCAATGACAAAGGTTGTTAATGAGCTTAGCCCATTTACTTTTTTTTTTCTTGTTAAGAATTGATTTTTAGATGTTTGGATGCAAAGATAATATCAGTGGCAATCTTTGTAAATATTAGATAAAAGTAAGGGTTATTTCCTATTTGTACTTCAGTTTTAATAGATTAGATTAGGTGAGTACCGCAATTTTGCGGGAATAATATTTTTCAACGTTTAAATGTATATGTTTTATCATTTTTAATTTTTAAAAGTTTAAATTTTTTATTTTTGTTATGTATTTTTATAAAATTAAATTTAGTATACTTATCAATTTTAAAATATTTCAATACTTCTAAAAATATAAAGTATGACTAATTTAAATTCCTTCTTTTTGTTTTCAAATAAAAATAAATAATAATTTTAATTTTTAATTCAATTTGATTAAGTTTATGTGTGATATAATAATTATTTTTTTATATGTTTATTTTTCCAACTTTAAGAAGAAATAGATTTTCGTTTGCAATAAAACATAAGAAAATCAGTTAGATTTTAATTATGTTTTATTTTTATTTTTATTTTTTGTTTTTTATTATTTAATTTATATTGACACAAATATAAAACTTAGTGTCAAATGACTTGTTATCAAACAACTGTTATATCTGTTCAAAAATGAAAATACCCCAATCATTATGCATACATAAATATACATATATACATTTGTTTCTAAATATTTAAATTTTGGTGCAAACATCTCAATCATTCTCGCAAGAAAATTAAATTAATTTTTTCATTAGTTTATAAATACATAATTGATAAAAATGAATAGATGAAACATATATTTTTCCATATTTTTTTCTGTGTGTTTCCTAAATATTTATTTGTAATATTGTTTGGGTTGTTTGGAAACTGATATTAATTGTTTTTATAGTTACTATTTTCAAATATGATGAAAATAAAATTAAAATTAAAAAATTAACAATCAAATTATGACATTTTTCTTAAGACTTCATGTATGAAGGGCATATAAGTAAAAATCACCTAAATGACTTTTCTTTTAAGTTTTAATATATAGTGGAATTTTCTTAAGAATTCATGTATGAGTGGTATACAAGCAAAGTTACTTAAATGTCTTATCTTTTAATATATATAGTGGGATGTAAGATTCAATAATTTTATTACATAAAATAATATGCTTATTTTTGTATGAAGTTTGTTAGATCAACAACTATCATTGCAAAGGTTTATTACACAACAAAAATACATATCATTATTTTGTAAATAAATGTTTTTTACATTCAATTTACATTATATTTCTCATTAACCCATCAATTTTAGAACTTATCATTTTTATCTTCCTTACTTAATTTTTATTCATGTTTTAAAAAACATAAAACATTAATTACAGTTATAATAATACGTGAAACACATATATTTTGTCAAACAAATAAAAAAATTAAGTAAGTAAAATTAAAAATAACCAAAAAGACAAAAAAAAAATTGTTAATCTTCACTCATGTTTTTATTACATAATAAACCTTTGCAATGATAATTGTTGATCTCTTATTATATAGTGGATGTAAGATTAAATAATTTTATTACATAAAATAACATGCTTATTTCAATAATTTATATTTCCTTTTTTCAATTAACAAAATAAGCATGTCCATTTATTATAATCAAAGCTATACGAAATATGTGAATAGAGTTAATACTCTATTAATCGGTGAATTTTCTACTTAAAGTACAAAATAATATAATGTTTTCATTTTTTTCAATTTTATATTATAATAATTTTTCATTTATTAATTTTATTTTAAATGACTTACCATATAATTTTTATTTTAATCGAAGCTATAATAATTCTATTAATAGAGTATTAATTGTATTCTCGTATCAATATAATGTTAAATTTTTCAATTTTGTATTATGATAAACTTTTTCATTTATTAAATTTATTTTTAAAAACTTACCATATAAATTTATGTTTTTAAATATACAAATATTTTAATTATTTCTGAAAATGATAATTCAACTATACTATCAAAAAATTTCATTGAAAAATGACTGGATTTTTTAATTATATATTTGAATGTTTATGCATTCATTGGACATATTTTTAGAATATATATTATATATAGTGAGTGGTATAAGAAATATTATTAGGTTTAGGTTATTTAGCTTTTCGCACTCTATGACTATTTATCCACTATTAATAGAAATATGTTTAAAATCCTTTATATAATTATTTTATGATATAATATGTATTTATATGTATATTATATTTTTTTATAATATAATTTATGGTATTTAATTGTTCCATAAAAAATATGTTAATCAATCTATATTTAAGAAGTTTAATTCCTTATTTGGTAAAATAGATTAGATTAGGTAATTCTATGATTAGTTTCCTATTTAAAACTTTAATTAAACAAATTAAAATTCAAATAACAATAATCAATCAAATTAAGAGAATTAATTTTAAACTTCACCAATGATCGACACATAAACAAAAGTCACTTAAGTGACTTCTCAATTAATATATAGTAAAATTATAGATTTTTATAATATAATTTATGATATTTAATTGTTTCCATAAAAATATGTTAATCCATCTATATTTAAGAAATTTAATTCCTTATTTGGTAATATAGATTAGATTAGGTAATTCTATGATTAACTTTCTATTTAAAACTTTAATTAAATACATTAAAATTCAAATATCAATAACCAATTAAATTAAGAGAATTAATTTTAAATTTCACTAATGATCGACACATAAACAAAAGTCACTTAAGTGACTTGTCAATTAATATATAGTAGGATATATAGTTACGAGCAAAATTTAGTAATATAACTACGTCCTTTTGAGGTTTTCTTATCAATTTTAGGACGGTAGGATCATGGTTTGCTTTGCTTGTACATTTGATGTTTAGTGAAATGAGGTTAAGGGATTCCATTTCCGCAACACGGTGTCGAATCCAAGTGCTTAGAGGGACTCTGTAGTTACAGAAGTCCAAGAGGGAAGAGCATGCCAAAGACACTATCTTTCAGAAAGCTACCTTATCTGGTAAATATACTGACAATGACTCTTTTACTTTAGACCCTTTTTATCTCCAAAATTCAGACAGACATCTAGTTTGGATGGATGTATGTATTTTGGATTTGAACAAGATATGTGTTTTTTTATTTGACTTCTCAGAGTTTCAAAAACATCTACCACAGGAAACTTCCATCATAGCTGCTTCAGCAAGTGGCGGACCTAGGTGAGGAGGAACGGGGGCACATGCCCCATCTCTTTTTCTTTTTTCTTCAATAATCAATGCTAATTCATGGAATATTCTTCTAACACTTTAACTAAATATAACAAAACAAAAAATTGTGCCCTCATCTAAATATCATCCTAGATCTGCCACTGGCTTCAGCTCGACTAATTGGTGGAGTGTCTTGAAACTGTACACTAGGTGCGTGTATCACTTTGCACACTAGGTGTCATCCCTGTTCAATAGTTGCACATTCTCATAACTACTTCCACTACACCTACACATCCTTAGAAGAAATACTTTAACTCAAGATATCATGCCGAAGTTCTTTACCTCAACACTTTTTAACCTATGTGCTCCTTTTCCTGTGAGTTGGTCCATTTGACATTAAAAAAATTCTTTCAAAGGGACTATACTTTCCACAAGTAGGATTCTGAGACCTATCTTCATAACTCATGGACACAGTATCTTATAAACTGATCACGTTTAAGCCTTTGGTTTCCAACAGATAACTCATATACTGATTCTAACATGTTACAGGCTAAGAAATGAAGGTAGCGCTTTCACCAGGATCAAGGAATACAATAAAGCTGAGATGAGATGATATTCTAGAGACAACAATCTGTTGTTTGAACATATAATATCTGACTTTTATTGTATTCACGCTTATTTCCAGTGTTGGGTTTATGTACTAGTAATGGTGCTATGTTTATACACGTACTGTTCTATATGTCCATGTCGGTAAAACTATTCACAAGGACGTGAAGTATGAAAGAATCCTTGTACTATGACGCCACACCATTGGCCTTAGCCGAGAAAAAAACTTGTCCTTGTCAGAGTCTGATTCACATTATATGTTGATTTTATCTCGTCTCCATGTCCTCTTCCGCCTGCAAATATGAAATGAGAATCTTAAGGACCTCATAGGTAAAAAATCTAACCTGGAACTGAGAAAAGATGTAACATGAATGCATAAATTATTCTTACTGCTTCTGTAACTTGACTGATTGGTGGAGTGTCTTGGAACTGCACACTAGGTGCGTGGATCACTTGCGAAAGTTGCATCAGTAATGTGTTCCTATAATTAAAGGCACAAACAATTTTAAGACTTAAGAGGTCTATGACTAGATAACAGAGGGACAAGGAATTGCCAAAGAGGATAAGTTGTGTATTTTATCATGATACATCTTTTGAACTAACTAGGCAATGAAGTAAAGAGGTATTAGAAGATTACTTTATTTTTGCAATATCTTGGTCCGTGTTTGAATCCTCCATGGGGTTTGGCTCGATATGAAGTTGATAATCTGGGGCAAAACACTCGTCTTCCACATTCATAGGCCGATTGTCATCAAGTTCTTTTCCAACCGCAACAGCTGTCTGCACCAAGGGGAACCAGAAAAAAAACACCATTCAAGAACAGGACTTGTAAGAATATGATTGAAGTAACTAAATACTAGACTAAAGAGACCTCATAGCACCAGAAACGGGCAACATTTCCAAGAGTGTGACCTTGACCACCCAAGAGCATGAGAGGAACATTAAATGATCTTATGAAGTGGAGACAAGCAGCGTGACCCTTGATAGTCAAGTTGAATTTACCCAACGCATCATTAGATAATGAATCAGGACTACACAAAAGAACAATTGCTTCAGGTTGATAAACCTCCATAGCCTTGTGGATAACAGGTACGAATAGATTGATGAAACTTGCATCGTTCAAACCATTCTTTAGTGGTGCATTTAGAGAATAGTACTCTCCCTTATCTACCCCGTAGTCTGTTTGGTGAGAAAACTCGCCAGACTTGTGGAAAGAAACAGTCATAACTCTATTAGTTTTGCTGAAAGCTTCTTGTACTGCATCCCCATGGTAATACCCAGTATCTATGTAGAGAACTCGCTGTCAAAACCAAAGTCATGAAGTTACTAACTCATGTAGAAGCTTCCCAGAAACATCTTGCATTGCAAATCAAGAAAGCATCAAGAATCAAGGAGTAACCTTGAAGACTTTGAGCAACTCGAGGATCGCAAGGACAACGTCGTTGACGTAGCCAAAGCCACAAGCCTTACCACTCTTGGCACGGTGCATCCCGCCGGACCAATTGATGGCGATATCAGCTTCGTGTAGGTTCAGTTTAGCGGCGGCGGAAATAGAACCACCAGCGTAGATACGGCAGTAATCAAAGAGGCCACGGAAGACAGGGGAGTCCCATTTGTTTAAGTTGAAGCGCTTGAGGGAAATATCGGTTGTGGTTTTCTTCGACCTAGCCAAGTCGACGTACTCCGGCGTGACTGAGCAGAGGAATGAGATGTACTGCGGTGAGTGGAATTTAGTGAAATCTGAATATACGGCGAGGCCAGGACGGATGATCTCCATGTGGCGGTGAAGTTGATAGCTGCGGATGAGGTTGTGAGTCGTGCCGATCTGTTGTGCTTCCCGTCGATTTCCTTCGCCCATCGCTGGCTCGTAGATGTAGCTCACGCGCCGTTTCCTTCCGTCTTCGCCCCAAGCCAAGCTCGCCCAATTCTCCATCTTCTTTCCGCCAAGAAGCCGTTTCCTTCCCCCTCGATTTTGTGTTATTTATGATAAAACTTTTTTTTTATTTATTATAATATATTAAAAACTTAACTATTTATTTGATTGGAGCTGCCTGTAGATTTTTATACTTTGCAGTAAAAAGTAATTCTACTTTGCTTTAGCTGTAGAAATTTTTGTTGTAGAATTTTGTTTGTAGATTTAATGAAAACTTAACTATTTATTTGTAAATTTTCTAAACATAAGTGCTGTTGGTATTTTGCGCCAAAAGAAGAAAAGAGTAAAGACAAAATTTATAGCTTTAAAAATTCTACTAGATCTTGACCCGCCCGACTGGGCGGGTGTTTTCTTTGACAATAATAATTATCAACTTGTACTTAATTATAAAATATTAGGTTTTATAAATTATGATCAAAGTTCTTTGCTATCATATGATTGTTATTATATTTAATGCACTTGGAACACCATGAAAAAACGAATACTTTAGTATATATGTTTTTTCATTGTATATTTGAAATAACTTGTTAAAATATATTAAAATATATTTAGCATTTGCTTTTCATTTATGTATTTCTAAATTAGAAGCCTATTGAAATTTCTTAAAACCATACTATGTTTTATATGATTTGTTATTTATAATAAATCAACCATAAGATGCATCATAAATTATTTATTTGGACATTAGATTTATACCAAAAATGTAAATGTTAACTATTTACATAATTGGGTTATAGAATTATAATTATTAAATGTATATTACCTAAAATCTGGCCGTATTATAAAACATGTTGCCGTATTGTTAATAATATAGATATATTTTCGTTTTTCATATTATAAATAAAATAATAGTCACAAATCAAATATATAAACTTATAAATATGAATTGGTGTTTTAGGCTATAAATGTGCGTTGGGCCTGATAGTTATATAGTTTTCAAAAACCCATTAGGGTTGCTGTTACCTTTTTTTTCGGGAACAAACCAACAGTTTTTTTGTCAACGACAGGAAAAAAAAATTATTTCTTATCTTCAATGACAAAGAGATCATGCGGCATCATCGAGCATAGAGACCTCAGTCCAAATCACAACTGAGAAAATGTATGCAGATCGTTATTGAAAAAGGCAGCATATTCAGGTTTGAATCATTATATTTTTATTTTCAATCGATCTATTTTGATCTAAATCATGTACAAAGAAAAGCACGGTTTATAAGTACTATTGATAACCACCCACCTCCATAGAAACCAGATTCAGAAGAAAAGATGAACTGTGAACATAAAGAGGATTTGATTTATTAGGAATAAAGTGTGCAGGTTTTTTCTTTGTTAACTGTTTAGGAAATGTATATTCTTTGGTAGCTGTCTAGTCATGATTATGTTTGTTGAAAATTTTAAATTTAACTGTTTGCTAATTCAGCTATGGTTGTCTATTCGATGAATCAGTTTCATCAGATTAATAGTTTTTAACCATATTGAAATAACACAAACATATATATACACGTATGCTGTTTTTTTGTCAAGATATAAACGTATATGTATGCTTTATGGTCACAAAAAAAACATATAAAGGTATGCAATGTTTAGAATTTTTTAAGTTCATGAGATCAATAATTTGTAACCACAGTGAACTTATACACAAACATATATATACACGTATGCTATGTTTAGAGTTATTTTTTGGTGATGAACTTATATACACAAACATATATATAGACGTATACTGTTCAGCTCTTTCTTACTATATGCGCATAACTTAATTTTGTTCGGAAAATATACGTTCAAAACATAAAACTATTGTAAACTTAATGCTATTATCATGTTGATATATTGTACTTTCGTTGTATCGAAATTAAGGAGGTTTCAATACGGAACGTTTTGCTGATAAATAAATTATGGAGCTATAAATAGGATAAATAGAAAATATACGAAATTGGGGTTTTATAGTTAGAGTAAATATCGGTAAAGATAAGATAAGATCAAATATTATTTTACCTAACCTAACAGACGAAAAAAGACTAAACTTCAATATCGATCTTGACGGTTTCTTTTCTTTTTGAATTATGATCTTGATAGATTAGGAAAAGAAGACAAAAGTTTAGGGAGTTAAATTTTTTTGCTATTCTTATATCTAAACAACTATCTTTTTTAACTTTGCTATTCTTATATCCAAACAAAAGCCTAAGGTACTTCTACTTTAATAAGATAGATGTAAACATAACTGAAATTTTTTTTTTTAATATTGGGTATCACACATAACATCATCATATAATCTATAAAGCTATTACATATGATAATCAATTACCTGTAACATGTGCGATACTAATGAACAACTCCACGGATAATAATTTCATGATGAAATTCTCCTCGAAACATTTGGATCGACGGATGGTTCCGCACGTACGACATCTTCGATGAACAAACTCTTTCTGTAATAAACGACCACAATGGATGACTCTATCTACAATATTCTTAAACCCACGAAAATTTACATCCTATAATCTATAAAAAAAATTGCATAATCTGAGATTAAAATCTCATATCTGGGTATAGAAACCTTTAAACCTTCATTAGTAGGCTAAGGTGATTTCACAACATAATCTTCTTTTTGATCTTCTTTTTTGATAGTCTCTTTGTTAGTGAATCCGCTGGATTTATTGACTCTTATGTAACCATAAATTCTCATCTTCAATAACACCCCTTATAAAAAAATATAACTCTGTACATATGTTTCTTCTATGGAGCATTGTTTTACCCATGATATTTTTTTTTCATAAGATCCTCTCGAACCATACAAATGGAAAGACACATGATTTCAAGAGAAGCAGTCTTTAGCCCTAATTTTCTCAAGTTACTTGTATCTAAAGCAACGAAATCTCACAAAGATGAAAAACCAGACACAGGTTTTGCTGCTAAGAGAAGAACCTCTGGTAACAAAGTTTAGTGTTTATGTCACTTTGAAGGAAAAGAGGGAAAGCAAAGTGACTCACAACTAAGAGCGAGCCGTTACATGTATCTATATCTAAAGGCTAAAGGATCTACCAATCAGAAACTAAACTTGTGTTGGAGCAAACGAACTATGGTTTGTTTCACCACACTCACCATCCTAATATACCTTGTTCAAAAAACTCATCTCCATGTTACACAACTCTTCAGTATTTCACCATATTCAACGACCATATCATTAGCTAGTCCCTGACATCATCACTTGTCTCAGCAGCTGGATTACCAGCAGAACTGTCTTCTCCAGCTTCACTTTCTGCCTTGTCCTTTTCAACTCCTTCAGGCCTATCTTCGACCGAATGATCATCGCCTCCTTCAATGACAGAGCTTGGACATTTATCTGTAGAAGCCATATCTCCAGAGACAGGTTGATGCACTACGTCTCCACTGTTACTTGTTTCGCCTAGGCTTTCTTTAGATGCAGGGGCAGGCTCTTTCTTGTAAAGCGGATACATTTGGACACGCATATCTGATTCAAAACAAACAAAAAAAACAGCAGCAACAAGGTTTAGGCGTTATCAGTTATTTAATAAGAAAAGAAAGATTAAGACATACCCTCAAGTTGTATAGGCGTGATATCAAACTCTTGACACCAGCTCTCTTTATTTGATTGCAAGTCCATTCTTAGGTACTTAGCAGCGAGGAAAAAAGCAGCTCCTGCTATGTGACGAGGCTTATACTGCAGGCACAGTGTCGTCCAGTAACTGCAAAATCACTTGTGACTTTATAAAAAAACAAGCAATGCCTATACATCATCACCATTATTTTGAAAGACAATTCACCTATCGTAGACAAATCTCAATGCAACTGGAGGAAACTTGGCCTTAGCAGCGTCGTCAAGGATATGTTTTTGAAATGCTACGGTAAGATGACTATAAGGAAGATCAACACTGACATCAAAGTTAAATGTAGAAAGAACAAGCTTCTCTCCACTTAATACAAGCTCTTTCTGCTGTTCATATACTTCCTGCAAAATGTGAAAATAAACATTTTTATATGCAAAAGAAGAGATGTAATTCAGAAACTTATTTAGAAAGTAAAAGAACCTGTCTCTCATCAGGTGCAATAGCCTTGTTGTGTATTATCTCATGAGAGACAATAATAAGTTGTTCTAAATCCAGCCGAGTTGCTCTCTCAACCTTCCCAGCAATGAACATGCAGACTGTTGCAATTGTCTGGAGAGGTAACGTAACAATGCAAATGCATAAGAGAACTAATCAACTCAAAGCAACCAAAAATGCATTAACAATGTTTGGCTTATCAGAACTACAAAGACTAAAGAGCAAGCATATTAGTTAAGGTCCAACAAAACTCACCCATCTGTCATTCTTTGCGAGTGATTGACGAAGGAAGAATCTGTGACAGAGAACCATAGCAGTGGCGAGCACAATCTGGTGACTGCGTTGATAGATTATTAATATTCTCTCAAGCAAACAAAACCAATATTGCTAAATCATTAATAACTGACTGCACCAGATAACAGATCAAAGCCCTATACTCAATATAGAAACTAAATTTGCTTGAAGGTGGCAGAAGAGAGGCAGGAAAGAAAAAAGAAACGTACACTTTGAGTCTGACACCGAGATCTTTCAAGAATGTACAGTAAGAGTTGCGAAGGCGAGTTTCTTCCTCCAAGTCGATACCATCTTGTCTTGATGGTGAGTTGTTTTCTATTTCTTCTCTTGAAAATAACCAACGATCATCACCAGGCAACATTCTATATGTAAAGCCAAAGAGAGAGTGAGAGTGAGAGTGATGATCAAATGGAAGCACAAGAACAGACTGGTTCAAGAAGGAGTCAAGATGTGATCTTTTCGTAAAGGGTCAAGAAGATTGCAAATTGCCAAGAACCCGAAAATAAAGTTACATTCTTGTTGCATCCCAAACAAAACCCACGACGATTATGAAAAACGCAGAGAGTCTAAGAAGAAGAAAAGAAAAAGATGGAAACTTAACCTATAAACAGAAGCAAACGAACGAACGAAGAGGAAGAAGATTGAGAGAGTACTCTTCTCTTTTTCAATCGGAGATTTTGATAATAAAGAGGGCGCGCCAACATAAATACTTAATAGTTTGGCAAAGGTTCTGTTTAAACTTCTACCCAATCTTATTTAGACACGTGTACGATAGTTTCAAGATAATTGAGGAAAACTTACCAAAAAAAAAAACAATACAATACAGTTTCTTTCTCCGATGATGTCGGTGGTCTCTCGCCGGCGATATTGGTTGTCTTTCCCATTCACCAACATTGATGCATGCAAGAAGTTCCACACGCGAGTTTTCACATTTCTTATCGAAGCCAAGTATCAACTGCATTTTAGTATTTACACACGTGAGTGTACATAGTATTTATCAAGAACCGTGTTCCATCTTTGTCTTCTATGATTATCAGCATTGGATGAGATGGTTCAAGAATTGAAATAAAACCAATGACCTCTTTGGATTTGTTCGTCTGATGATGGATATGTTTCAGAAAGCTACCTTAATATCGGGTAACATACTGACTCTCACTCTTATCATTAGATCCATTCTAATCTCCAAAAATTACACATCTAGTTTTTGAGCCTTATGTATAAGTTGGATTTGAACAAGACTTGTGCTTTTTTGTTTATTTGACTTCTCAGAGCTGACAACACATTTCACATTCAGACACATGTAACTTCCATATACCACTGATACAAACATGTCAACTCCAGAGAACACAGTGGTATCTAAGGTAAGAGCTCTGTTTTCCTTTTCACTACGATCAAGGAATACACTAAAGCTGAAATATATATGATGATTGTTCTAGAGACAGCAGACAACAATATGTTGTTTGAATGTCATATAATATCTGACTACTATTGTAATCACACTTATTTACAGTGCTGATTTATGTACAAGTAATGGTTCTATGTTTATACACCTATTGTTCTGTGTACGTGTTGGTAAAACTATATCACAAGGAGGTGAAATTGAAGAGAAAATCCCTCTTAGTATGACACTACACCACTGGCCTTACTTAACTGAGAAAAAACTTGTCCTCGTCAGAGTCTGATTCATCTTGCACTACCCGTCAATATACTTTGATTTTATCTCGTCTCCATGTCCTCTTCCTCCTGTAGATATGAAATGAGAATTTCATATGTAAAAGAACTAACTGAGAAAAGATGTAACATGAATGCATAAATTATTCTTACTGCTTCTGTAACTTCACTGATTGGTGGAGTGTCTTGGAACTGCACACTAGGTGCGTGTATCACTTGCGAAAGTTGCATCAATAATGTGTTCCTATAATTGAAGGAACAACCAATTTTTTCATAAACAATGATTGGCACCATGGCACATTTGAAGTAAACAGGTATTAGAAGATTACTTTATTTCTGCAATATCTTTGTCTGTGTTTAAATTCAACATGCGGTTTGGCTCGATATGAAGTTGATAACCTGGGGCAAAACACGCATCCGACACATCGATATGGAGATCGTTGTCAACTTCTTTTCCAACCGCAACAGCTGTCTGCACCAAGGGGAACCAGAAAATAAAAAAAACACCATTCAAGAACAGGACTTGTAGGAATGTAAATGAAGTTACTAAAGAGAGACCTCATAGCACCAGCAACGGGCAACGTTTCCAAGAGTGTGACCTTGACCACCCAAGAGCATGAGAGGAACATTAAATGATCTTATGTACCGGAGACAGGCAGCGTGACCCTTGATAGTCAAGTTGAATTTACACAAGGCATCACCAGCTAGTGAATCAGGACCACACTGAAGAACAATTGCTTCAGGCTGATAAACCTCCATAGCCTTGTGGATAACAGGTACGAATAGATTGATGAAACTTGCATCGTTCAAACCCCTTTTCAGTGGTGCATTTAGAGAATAGTATTCTCCCTTGTCTACCCCGTAGTCTGTTATGTATCCTGTTCTTTGATACATAGAGTTGTGGAAAGAAACAGTCATAACTCTATCAGTTTCGCTGAATGCTTCCTGTACTGCATCCCCATGGTGGTACCCAATATCTATGTATAGAACTCGCTGCCAAAACCACAATTCAGAAGCAAAAGTCATGTTGAAAAGTGAAGTAACTCATGTAGAAGCATCAAGATTCAAGCCAACGCTTAATCATGTAGGAAATATTATTCAGAGGCAAAGTTACTAACTCAATTAGAAGGTTCTCCATAGCTCAAGATTCAAGAATCAACGTTAATCAAATACAAGAAACCATTGAGAGGCAAAGTTACTAGCTCAAGTAGAAGGTTCTGTATAGCTTAGAGATTCAAGAATCAACGCATTGAGAGGCAAAGTTACTAACTCAAGTAGAATGTTCTGTATAGCTTAGAGATTCAAGAATCAACGCATTGAGAGGCAAAGTTACTAAGTCAAGTAGAAGGTTCTGTATAGCTAAAGATTCAAGAATCAGACAAGCAAGTTACCTTGAAGACTTTAAGCAACTCGAGGATCCCAAGGACAACGTCATTGACGTAGCCAAAGCCACAAGCCTTATTTCTCTTGGCACGGTGCATCCCACCGGACCAATTGATAGCGATATCAGCTTCGTGTCGGTTCAGTTTAGCGGCGGCGCAAATAGAAGCACCAGCGTAGATACGGCAATATTGGAAGAGGTCACTGAAGAAAGGAGTGTCCCACTCGTCAACGTTGAATTGCTTGAGGAAACTGTCAACGTCAAATTTGGCAATCTCCGGCGTGAGAGAAGCGAGGAATGCTATGTAGACGGGTGAGTGGAACTGAAGGAACTGTGAATGTTGGGCAAGTGTAGGGCGGATGATATCCATGTCGTTGTGGAGGTCGTAGCTGCGGATGAGGTTGTGAGTCGTACGGATCTGTTGCGCTACACGTTCATTGCCGTTGCCGATGGATGGCTCGTAGAAGTAGCTCACGCGCCGTTTCCTTCCGTCGGGACCCGAAGCCAAGCTCGCTGCATTCTCCATCTTCTTTCTTTTTTCCTCTGCGTTTTTGTTTTTTTGTTTTCCGCCAAGAAGCGAGAAAGATTGTTTTTATATTGAGCTATTTCTGTATTTATAATAAAAATATAGAATATTTTATGATAGATTTAAAAAAATATCAAAATAGATTTTATTAAAATATGTAAATATAAATTTATATTTGATGGTTAACTAATCTAAACTTAAGGTTTAGAGTTATGAAATGAGGTTTTGGGGTTTGAAGTGAGTTTAAAATTTTTAAAAAAATATATATGAAAAAATCAAATAAAAATGTGTTTCAGTCATTTTCTTTTTTGAAAACTATTTTGATGATAAAAATATTTAAAATTACTTTTAAAAAGAATTACTAATAATTTTTTTTTTTTTTATTTTAATCCCATATAGAAAATGAAGATTTTTTTTGGAACACAAAAAAAAACCTTACTTTCTATATGGGATTAAAATAAAAATAACTAGGAACTCTTTATTCTATCTGCGAAGGTTAGATTTAATCAATTGCTGGTATCATATAATTAAACATCTTGATTCAAAGCACAGTTTGCAGTTTAGACGCATCAAGCGTTCAAGAATTGCCAATTTAGTAGCATCAAAATTCAAGTATCCTCAACACTTAAACGCAACTATAAATCATATGCTTGCTTCTATCATATTATTCCGCAACCTATAGTCCAAGTAACATTTCATTATTTGATTCCATAAGACATCTCACTCTAGACACATAGCACTAACCCTGTACACAAATATAAACATTGGTGTATATCATTTTCATTATGTAATTGGCTCTGTTCGACATCCAACCGCTGCAATCATATCCACAAACACAAATTTAAACATCAAAAGTAAATATTCAAACGATGGAAAATAACAATGTATTGCCGCGACTGTTTTTATAGGTGATGCTAGTGTTATTGTGTCGCCCAAAAAACAGCGGCAAATAAAAAAGTTGGTGGGTCTGTTTTTATGGTTGTTGTGACTACTTTATGATGTTTTCTGATGTACTTTTTTCCGATACGAGAGAAATGTAACTTATAACTTTGTCGCTGATCGTTAACACTGAAAAAAACAAGGCCAATGATATATCAAAATGGCTCTGTTAAGAAAATATTTTGCAGTGTGTCTATTTGCCATTTAACTATTTTAATAGCAAACAGACACAAATACGATAGTACTGATACGAGTAAAAAATTAGACAGCTAAGTATGAGATGGTCAAGTAAATGCAGTTCCAAAACGCAAACTTCTAAAAACAAATGGTTTGGTACTGAAAATATTTGGAGATTCAAGTTCAAATAATTTCACTGATTGGCAGTGTAGAAGTCTCAGATATTTTATAAAACGAACTTTTGCATAGGTTCATGAGATTAATTTAGACTTTGGCTCGAAATCTTTTAGTCATTTAAAAAACAGAAGAACTTTATGTTATATTCCCTATGTTTCATTATAAGTATCACTGTAATTTTTTTGCACACTAATTAAGAAAATAATAAATTTTACATATATTCCATGTTAAAACATAAGTATATATACAATTAACAATATTTCAACTAACAGAACAATAAATTACAATATAAAATTAATAAATTTTGTATCAAAAGTCGAAAACAATACTTATTTTGTAACAAAATTTTTTTATCTAAAACGATTATTAATATGAAAATGGGGAGTATATAATCATGTGTGGACTGTAGACGATTACACTAATACAGAAAAATCAGGTAGCGAATCATAAGTACTTTTTTAATTGAACTGCCGAGACTAAATTATTGGAGAATCTGAAGGTAGCAAATCATACAGTACTTTTTAATTGCAAAAGAAGAAAATGCTAATAGAATATAAAAATTGATTAGAGGCAGTCGATTGCTGAAATTAAATCTTTTATTCCATAATAACATAACTAAAAACACACACACACAAACGATTCATTCACATGGGAAGATTTGAGTTTGAAGGAAAGGTATCGACATTAATTAATAATTAAAACCATTATGGAGCCACGTTAAATTAACACCAAATCGATTTCTTTGCTTAATGCAATGAAAGGAAACAAAAACAAGAATATTCGATGAATGAAATGTCTAAAACACCCCTCGTGACGACGAGTATTTCATCTTCCCTAACATTCGATTGGGTCCCAGAGTGACGTCAATTTCTTGTTATAAATACACTCTCTTCGACCAACACAAATCTCGGTTTAAGGATACAACACCACTCCCAAATCTCCTCTTCCTCCAAAATACTCTCAGAACCTTCTTTAAAAAAACCCTAACAATGGTGGCCGCGGCGGGTGAAAGCAGTCTCAAGTTCCTCTGTAGTTACGGCGGCAGAATACTTCCTCGTTCTATCGACGGAAAGCTCCGTTACGTCGGCGGTTTCACCAGAGTCCTCTCCGTTGTTGGTTCCATCTCTTTCTCAGGTCCGTTCAATACTTTTTCCCCAGATTCCAATTTTTTTTGAATGAATTGCTAGGAGGTTCGGGCCGAAACCCTAATCCCACGGCCCGAAACCAGTAATATTGGGTTCTAGCCCGGCCGGGACTAAATTGGGAATTGTATTTGTTGCCGGATTTCAATTTCTCCAAGAAGAAAGTGAAACTGATTTGAGTTTTTTTTTTCTCCAGAGCTAATGGTGAAATTGGAAGAGTTCTGTGGATACTCCGTTGATCTCAAGTGTCAGTTACCAGACGGAGATCTCGAGACGCTCATCTCCGTCAAGTCCGACGAGGATCTAACGAACATAGTAGAGGAATACAATCGCGTCTCCGGCGGCAAGATTCGAGCGGTTTTATCTACTCCTAAGCAAGCATCGCCACGCTCCAGCGGCGGTGGTGGCGGCGATGTGTCGCCGAAATCTCCTTTCTCCGTCGTGGCTTATAGAAGGTTTCCACAGATGGAGAATCTTCAGAGCGGAATATTCCGTAAGCGAGCGGAGGAATATTCGCGTTGCTGCAAATGCCGTGTGCAGCACAGAGACTCCAAGCTCATCTGGCATTGACGTTGACGGTCGTCAAATCGAAACGCTTTATAATATTAAATAATTTTGAGAAAAAAATAGAAGTTTATATGTGATGGTTGTGATGAGAAATTAAGGAAATTACTAAAGATGATTCCGGTTAAACGGAGAAGAAGACGGAGTTTCGGTTTAATCTTCCTTGTAAAGATATGTGGGTAACGTACAACGTTAGTTTTTTTCCAATACGTGGTACGTTGCGACCGTTCTAGATGTGAAACGTGTCGAACTTAGACGTGAGTATGCGTGCGTGTCTCGTGGATGTGTTTCTTCCCACGTGTATGTATGCCTGTTAGACCATGAGTCACACTGACACTGAGGCTTGTCTTCTTTGCTTTTTGCTCTGTATAGTTTTATTTGTTTTGATTATAAGTTGTTTATTTTTGTAATTTAATTTGGTATTTTGTCATGTTCCATTCATGTCTAGTCACAGTGGCGTAGGATAATTAATTTCTTTTTTTTCTTGTTCAGTTACACTTTTTCCAAAGGTAAAAATATTAAAGAGGGGATACATCCAAAATATCAATTGCAGAACTTATAAACAAACTAGCCGTTATTTAAGGAAGAAGGTGCTGAATTAGTTATTGGACCTTTTAACACGTCTGCACATGAATTTCGTATCGAGATGACCAAAACCAATCAATGTTATTGTCAAACAACGTGACCAATTACCGGAGACACGCACAATTAAAACTGAGCTGAAATTAAATTCGAGGATGGCAATACTAATTAAATGTGTTTTGATTGTATCGAAACTTTGAAGCAAAATACATATTAAAAATTTAATATTTGTAAAAATAAAAACAAATCAAAAATATTAAAAAAATTTAATGGTACATAGCTAATCAGCTTTGGCTTTATACAAATTCATATATATTTATAATTAAATATAATATTTAAATATATATTTTTATATAATTATTTATTTTGAACATATAATTTCGTTATTTATAAAATAAATATAAAGTATTAATTAAAAATAATATATTGTTTTTATAAAAACTACAGCTTTTAAAAAATTCATGTTTTAACAAAAAGATCATCTCATTACAAAATAGTAGTATGAAACATTTGGCTCCACTAACTTTCACATTCAGTTTAATATTATGTATTTTTTTTTTTTGAAAAAATGTATTGCTTTTTCAAGATTTACTTATATTGAACTAATTGTATGAAATATCCATAAATATTTATAAATATACACACATTTTTTGGATATCCGGAAAATCGAAGATCCGTATTTCTCCGAAGCAAAATAAATTGAAAAATTAGATATCCGTAACATACAAAACAAATTACAAATGCTAAAAATTATGATATTATTCGATTTGTGCCCACTCCTAGATTACTAATGGACGAAAGTCACAAATGTTTAACGTACCAATTTGTACCAAAAACAACATCTATCTCTAAAAAATTGATCTAACTTCTCTCTAAGAACCGAGCATCCCTAGCTCTGGTCCGCCTCTCCCGACGCCGGAGCTCTTGTTTTCTCTTTGATTTCTTTTACTAAGATGTATTCAAAACACACTAAGATACTATTAACTACCTACAATAAATTAGTTATTACATGAATAATTAACTAAAATACTTAGTTTAATATATATATTATTGATTAATATTAATATTTTATGTTGATTGCATTTGAAGTTTAGTTATGAATACATTTGTTTAGAAGTTTAAACAATGTTGTTGTTTTTAGAAATTTAAATAGTATTCTTACGTTTATATAATGTTAGTTGTAAACTTACAAGACTTTGGTTTGTTATGAATTATGATATGTTTAATGTTTTCACATATAGTTCAATGACAATTTTGTATACTTAATGGACGAGTTTCACAAAACTATTTAGAAAGACAATAATATGGTTTAAAGAAGCTAAATACATAAATTTATTAAAATAATTAAAGATATATTGAATTTAATCAAGTAGAAATTAGTATTTTTAGAACCAATAACCCGATTAGTATCCAAAACCGAAACTATTTCGGGTTCAACCGGATCTTAGAAATATAACTAAACCCAAACCGAACATGACTAAATCCGAACCGAACCGAACCTGACCCAATTTTTTATAATATCCGAATAAGCTAAAATTTATGAACCCGAAAACCTAAATGAATCAACCGAAACCTGATTGGGACCCCGATTCTCCAGGCTTAGTAAATGTTGTCATGTTTGAGGTCAAATTTAGAAGGTTCAAGAAATGAATCATTTCTCGTGGTGGAGTGGTTTTATTCTCGTAATGGTACAATATGCAATGAAGTTTCTACTGGGTAGGATCGAGTCCAAGTTAATGATTCAATTCAATACTAGAATGCCTCATTTTATCAGTAGTATAAAGTATAAACACTTGTAGTCAATTACTTACATCTGATTTTGGTGAAATGAATGTTGATTATGAGGAAAAAAATTAATAGACCAAAGTCAAAATAATTGTTAATACAGCTGTGGAACGGCTTGACTAAGATTATAATAGTCCTTTACTTCACAAAGAGATTCAGAACAAGAAGTGAATCTAATAACAAATATGTCTTAGCAAAAAATATGACAAACCAGTTGCAGTGTTTTTCAATCAAGTTTACTTGATTGAAAATTTCTGACGGATCAAAACGTAGAATTGAAAAGTTGTGGACCAAATTGCACATGTTCATAATATAATGTTTTTTTCAATAATATAATGTTAGTACACAATATGTGAAAAGAACAACGCATTCAATATGTGAAAAGAATTACACAAAAAAATTGGTCAAAAATAGAATAATGCGAAGCTGCAAACAATTGGTGGGAACAAACAAAATAAACCACAAACATTATTGTAAACTGAGACTAAAAAAGCAGCAATCTTTGTCATTGCTACTAATTTTAAAAAATTGGGTTTATAATTAATGATCTTTGTAGACTTTGAATCATTTCTTAATAACAAAAAGGAATGCAATTCATCTTCATGGCAATGCATTTCTTTTTGTTTTCTTCTTTTTTTTTTGAAGAGAACAATATGAATTTTTGTAGTGTTGTGTATAAAGTCTGATTAGACCATTTCTTGACGAGTTCGTTTTACTCGACATCGTTAGATCTAATTAACAGACAAAGTCATACTCAAGTCTATGCATCACTAAGCTAATCATCTACCTATTTCAGGTAAAAGAAAATTTTAGGGGAATAGAAAATTATAAGGCCAAAGTGGGCCGTGGACATGCATCTAACTTTGGTGCGAATAAACTGGTAAAGCGTCAGCATCACCCGGTCGCTATAACATACAAGATTAGATACGTACCTGAAAATGGTAGTCATCATCAAATAAACTGCTTCCATGTCAAAAGTTGCTTCTTTTGCATCATTTTCTTAATCTTCATTTTCTTATATTCTTCTTCCGGAGTGTTCATTCTCTCTTGTTAGTTTGCGGTAAAAAATGGTGCGAACATGCTTAAATGTCTACGTTTTGTAAAGTTAAATTCAAAAATAAATATGAATTTTTTTTTCAGTTTTGTTAGTAGCATCAGATGTTTTGATTACTCAATACTCATGGCCACCACTAGATCCTAACCCTCGAAGGCTAAACACTTATATTTTGTAGTATTTTTAGTAATTTTTCAAAGAATATATTAGTTAAACTGCCGATTATTAAGACAGGATTGCTTCTTTGCTTACATAAAAAAAAATCACATAATGTGTATAAACATTTTTTTCAGAAATGTATTTCTATTTTCCAATGTGCTAATGCAACCACAGAAAAATATTGGGAAAGAGATCAAAACTCTTGGCTGATAAATAAAGTGGTATATGATTCCTTTGTGTGAGCTTTCTTCTGTCAGCTATTAATCAGACAGACAGTCCCATGTGTGAGGAAGAAACACGTAATCTTATCATATTTCAGCAACAAACCTCACATAGTCACATGGCCATGTCCGATACAGACAGGTGGGGAAGTTTCAATCTTTGGATAATAGTTTTTCTTTTCATTTTTTTTTCAAATCCTCTAAATTTACTTTTGTATTTGAGAAAAATATAAAAAAATTCTCTATAATCTATATGTGGATTTCGATTCTATATCAAGAAACAAAATTTCCAACCACAAAACATCAGACTGAATACACAGAGATCCTTTAAAAAAATTGTTCTCTATGATCTATACAGCTTAGTAGCTATCAAAACTTCTATCTGTGATCCTCAATAGAGATGGAAGAAAAGAGAAAACTGTTCATTTGCTCTCAACTACTTACCATATGTCCTGAATAAATACTTATAATTAAACATATTAGGTCCTAATCAACCAGGATTTGAGCAAAACTTTTGTATACATCACTTCTATTGTAAATGAACCAATAAAATGATACATATGAGGGAAATAAATTAGTCTCATAACTGCATTCCCTAAGTGAAATTTGGAAGTTCATTTCAGGAATGAATAAAACAAGAAAGAGAAAGATAGGTCAAAATGTTTGGAAAAAAAATGCAAACTGTTTATAACGCTGTGGCTAGTGCAGCAGGAAGAATAGAGGAATTGGACATAAATTCTAGAAGAAACTGTTAAAGAATCATTCAGTCCTTAGGGGTTTGAGTATCTATCTGAAACTACCCCAGGGGTTCATTCGGGTCTGTCTCAAAATGATGGGGACAAGATCTTTCAGACCAGGAAGTCCGTAGAAAGCCATCATAACATCACAAAAGGAAGGATAATAATACTTTGAGCTTGGCATATTCATCTTAGCATCTTTCACAGTTCCAAACTTTGCATAAGCAGGGTAATATTGCTTCTTCACCATCTGTTCAAGATCTAATGCCTCTTCATCCTTCTTGATTTCAACCAGCTTGTCTATAAGAACATTGTATGTAGTTCTCCAAGCCTTGACATTAGCATTTTTCACCTTCTCCTTTAGGAATTTGCACGCCTCCTCGATCCTGTTTTGGCTAAGAAACATACCTACCAAGACATCAAGCAGTTCAGAGTCCATACCAATCCCTTTCTCTAGCATATTCTCGAAACACGCAAAGGCCATATCCACTTCATTGTTCTTGAAGTGCCCTTGGATCAGAACAGTCCAAGTTTTTACATCGGGGAAGCATCCATCTGCTTCCATCTGATCCAGGACACCACACGCTTCTTCTAACCTCTTAGCGTTACAAAGACCAAACACGAGTTGGCTGTATGTGATGTTATCAGGCTCACAACCAGCATCCCTCATAGCCTTCATGATATCTTCTGCTTCGTCAAACCTAGCTACACTGGTTAAATACCTGTGAAGTCCATCATAAACAGCCTTTGAGAGAGGCTTCCCAGTTGATTCATATTTCCTCGAAACCCGATACACCAAATCCAAATATGGACTGGGACCAGCTAATAAAGACTTCACCAAAAGACTATAATCTTCAACAGATGGCTTGAATGGACCATCCATCATAAACTCATAAAGCTTCACCGCCTCAAGCATCATTCTAGACATTTGAAACTGTCTTGATACCTTTATATAAGTGTCGAAATCAACCTCATACCCTGCCTCCTTCATCTCATCCACAACACTCCAAAACTCTGACACCGAACTAGGCCTTGCCAAAACCCTCAACGCTGCGTTATAAGTAACGGTACTGAGTTTATAACCACAAGAACTACCACTACCACTACCACCGACCCAACGTAAAAACGAAAAAGCTTTCAAAGGATGTTCCTTTAGTCCCTTCAACACTCTGATAACAAAATTATCAGACAAAGGGAGTTTCATCCCCTGAAGTTCCCTCTCAAGCTCACAACTCCAATCCTGTTTCGAAACAGAAGCAGAAACAATGTCTGCAACAACAGACATTGCGTTATCCTTATGGAAATGAGCCAAAGCCGTAGCGTCTTTGTAGCTCTCTCTGTTAAGCAAAGTATAGATAGTCATGTACGTTTCCTCATCCAGACAAAACCCTCCTTGTTTCATATCTGAAAGTGTCATCCAAAACCGTTTCATGGGTCTTTTCTGGAGTAGTATCATCCTCAGCATCGTGCTGTAAAGTGGAGAACTTGGAGTAAGATCTGATTCTCTGATGACCCAGTTGAGAAAGGAATAAGCTTTCTCTGGGTGCTTGGCTAATTTTCTAAGAACGTAGATTGCAGTCTCGTGGGTTAAAGGCGTTTCTGGTTTCCTCAATCCTTCCACTACTTCTTTAGACCAATCGTTTTCGAGAACTAGCTGAAGCATAGACTCTGGTTTTGAAGAAAAGGAGCGGACTTGCCACGGAGAATGGAAAGACGAAGACAAGTTTGAAGAAAAACCCACCTGAACTCGGGCTTGATACGAGCGAGTCGAGATCTTAGTGTAAGCGTTACGAAGAGAAGACATGACTGCCTTTGATCTGTACATGGCTACACTGAAGAAGGTGAAGACGAAAGAGTGCAATAGGGTTTAAGTAAAAAGTTCATTTTCATGGGGTTTAAAGAGCCTTTAACGCTGCGTGTTATTTGAAGATATTTAAAGTTTGGGCTTTCAGCCCATTTGTTCCAAAGCCATCCTCACCGATATAAGGATGAAAATGTTTTTTTTTATTAACAAGAGATATCCAAAACCTATAAAAGAGTTCACACTAATCTTCAATAAAGTTCGAATTTATGAATTCTCCCTTTGAATATACAAATAGACCATAAACATGAACAAATATCAATGAAGGCGTTCATAAACGATATAAAGGTACGAATTTGAAACGTGTTGGCGTCACAAACCCTTCCACTTATCACATAACCACAAAATTCCGGAAGAAGATGAAAATGTTTTTACTAAATCTAATTTTATTTCTGTCGTATAAACATATGATATATTATTATAGGACTATTTAATGCAAATACTAGTAAATTTATACACAAAAATATTAATTAAATTTAGTTTGCAAGTATTAAATTGTGTTTCTTTTTATATCATTTTAGTCAAGAAATCACTCTTTTTGCAGTTCATACCACAAAAAATGGTGTCAAATAATTAACTGCATTGCTGTATATCTAATTAACTTTATCAATTTTTAGAAGCGTAAAGAAATGATAAATGGTTATGTAAAAAAAGTATAGCATAATCACAGTTTTAAACGTGACGAACTAGTGTTGACAAACTTAGCTGGTAGAATAGTCCAAAACAAGTCACGTAATTGCGAGAGAAAAAACAGACAAGGGGGCATGAAGCTTTGTTGAAACACCGAACATTAAAAGAAGCAGAGAGTGAAACCTATTGTAACGACCCTAATCTTAGGGCCATACCTTTTTGTTCTTTTTTTAATTAAAAACCTAACAATCTTTTTTTTTATTTTTATCTCACATTGAAAGTTTAAGTTTTCTTCCTCCTTTCCCTTCTCCTATATAAGAAACTCCACCTCTTTTTTCTTTTTCTCATCAAGTCAAAGTATTTTCTTTGCGTGTGACGAGTTGTTGTTGGAATATCTGACGACCAGTCATTAGTTAATTTTTTTGGTGAGATTTTCGGCAAGCTTCCAGCGGGATTTCCGGACGAGCTTTCAGCGAGTTTTCTGGTAAGTTGCCGCCTTTATATTTCTAGTCGTAGAAATCTATTTAGGGAAGTATCCAGTTTAGGAAACTTGCCATTTTAAGATAGTTGCTATTTTAGGAAATATGCTATTTTAGGAAATTTGCTGTTTTAGGTAAGTTTCCACTTTAGTAAAGTTTCCATTTTTGAAACTTTATTTCTTGAGTCTCTGAGTCAAGTCATTGATTCTCTCGTGTTGCAGTTGACCATCTTCCGTTAACAGCCAGTGGCAAAGGTGAGGGTCTATTCTGTAAATCCCGTACTGGTGTAGAATTCTTCCTATCGTAGTTTAGATTTCGAATCATGATCCGTCTGTTTGAATTGAGTCTGTGTGAGTCATGATTGGTAGTTAATTAATTCATTGTAAACCGGAATTAAGGGTCTAGAGGATTCAACTGTGATTGGATTGTGTGATGTTAATTGATGATATATATATATATATATATATATATATATATAGATATTCAGTAGGGACTATGTGTGGTGGGTGGGGGTTCACGGATGCCTGGGCTATCGACGCAGATGTGGTGGGCGGGGGTTCGGAGACGTTCGGACTATCGACGCAGATTGTTGTGTCGGGCGTGGTGCAGAGACGTTTGCATCTGACGCAGATTGGTTATGGGGGGGGGGGTACAAAGACAAACTGTACTAGCGACGCAGAGTATGTATATCCTTATGAGGAAATGTGGGGTGTATAGACTAGCTATAAGCTATCATCGCATTGAGTGTTTTGTGTGATGCTCTAGGCATCGTGTTTGTTCATGTTAGAGCTAAACTTCCATAGTGGGAGTTCTATTACTCATGTCAGTGGTTTGCGTGTTTAGCATCTCATACCTCACTGAGTGACTCCCCTGTTGCTCACCCCTCTTTCTTCCCCTTCCAGGTGAGCAGGACGAGTGGTCGGATATCTGGACGGTTTGGTGTTTTGGGATCGTCGTATTTTATATGGGTTTTGATTTGGTTTTATACGATTTATCGATGTAAATTATCATGGTTATTAAATGTAATAAAAAAATGATTTATCGCGCTTTTATTTTATTAAATATTTTAATATTTTATTTGATATTTGATATTTTTATAAAATGTTTTAATTCAATATCGTACTGGTAGTAGCACGCCGTTCTCAAGAGAGGAGGAGACGGGTGTTACAATTTGGTATCAGAGCGGGTTCCGTCCTGGCTCCGACCCGAGATGGCGATTTATGGGACGTGGTTTTAAACAATTTTAATGTTTTTGGGATTGGGAGTTTTTGAAAAAAAAATGGCACCCTTCTGCCTAGTATCATTCAGTTAGTCGATAGAGATTCTGATTTTCTTTCCTTCTGTAGGAGAAGACCAAGTTTTCTTTCATTTCCATCGTCTATTATCTTGTGTTGTTCTCTTCTTCGAAACCGTGAACGTTCTTTCATCGTCTCTTTGGAATTCCGGACGAATTTCGATTAAGTGGGGGAGAATTGTAACGACCCTGATCTTAGGGCCAAGCCTATTTGTTCTTTTTTTTTAATTAAAAACCCAACAACCTCTTTTTATTTTTGTCCCACATTGGAAGTTTAAGTTTTCTTCCTCCTTTCCCTTCTCCTATATAAGAAACTCCACCCCTTTTTTTCCTTTTCTCATCAAGTCAAAGAATTTTCTTTGTGTGTGACGAGTTGTTGTTGGAATATCTGACGACCAGTCATTAGTTAATTTTTTGGGTGGGATTTCCGGCAAGCTTCCGGCGGGATTTCCGGACGTGCTTTCGGCCAGTTTTCTGGTAAGTTGCCGCCTTTATATTTCTAGTCGTAGAAATCTATTTAGGGAAGTATCCAGTTTAGGAAACTTGCCATTTTAGGATAGTTGCTATTTTAGGAAAGATACTATTTTAGGAAATTTGTTGTTTTAGGTAAGTTTACACTTTAGGAAAGTTTCCATTTTTGGAACTTTATTTCCTGAGACTCTGAGTCTAAGTCATTGATTCTCTCGTGTTGCAGTTGACCATCTTCCGTTGATAGCCAGTGGCAAAGGTGAGGGTCTATTCCGTAAATCCCGTACTGGTGTAGAATTCTTCCTATCGTAGTTTAGATTTCGAATCATGATCCGTCTGTTTGAATTGAGTCTGTCTGAGTCATGATTGGTAGTTAGTTAATTCATAGTAAACCGGAATTAGGGGTCTAGAGGATTCAACTGTGATTGGATTGTGTGATGTTAATTGATGATATATATATATATATATATTCAGTAGGGACTATGTGTGGTGGGCGGGGGTTCAGGGATGCTTGGGCTATCGACGCAGATGTGGTGGGCGGGGGTTCGGAGACGTTCGAACTATCGACGCAGATTGTTGTGTGGGGCGTGGTGCAGAGGCGTTTGCATCTGACGCAGATTGGTTATGGGCGGGGGTACAAAGACAGATTGTACTAGCGACGCAGAATATGTATATCCTTATGAGGAAATGTGGGGTGTATGGACTAGCTATACGCTATCATCGCATTGAGTGTTTTGTGTGATGCTCTAGACATCGTGTTTGTTCATGTTAGAGCTAAATTTCCATAGTGGGAGTTCTATTATTCATGTCAGTGGTTTACGTGTTTAGCATCTCATACCTCACTGAGTGACTCCCCTGTTGCTCATCCCTCTTTCTTCTCCTTCCAGGTGAGTAGGACGAGTGGTCGGATATCTGGACGGTTTGGTGTTTTGGGATCGTCGTATTTTATATGGGTTTTGATCCGATTTTATACGAATTGTCGATATAAATTATCATGGTTATTAAATGTAATAAAAAATGATTTATCGCGCTTTTATTTTATTAAATATTTTAATATTTTATTTGATATTTGATATTTTTATAAAATGTTTTAATTCAATATTGTATCGGTAGTACACGCCGTTCTCAAGAGATGAGAAAACGAATGTTACACCTATGTCCTAGAGATTAAGTGGTAGTAGTTACGTTCCGTTCCGTGGAGAAAGGCTTGTGTATTTACACCAGCCGAGATCACAAAAAACTTTTTGACAAGAAAAATTTAAAGAGTTGGGCAGGATCATGTAGATGGTAATGGAGACAAGAGTGATTTTGTTGATGTACTGCTTGCGATACAGAGAGAGATGTCGGGTTTGAAATCGACCGTACAAGTATAAAGGCAGTCATCTTGGTAAAAGAAAATATATATATATAATGAATACATATATATGTTTATCATGTTGTAGTATATAACCACTTTTTTAAGTTTTTCTTTTCACTTTTCAAAATGTCTTTGTGGGTGGCACAGACACATCGTACACACCTATGGAATGGGAAATGACAGAACTTCTACTTCGCCCAGAGTGTCTCAACTGAACACACTCCAGGAAGAAGTCCCTACAGTTTGTACGAGAAGAAAATCAAGTGTAGCAGAACAAATGTGCACATATTTTTGGATTTTAGGTATTTTTTTCTCCCATTTTCTGATATATTTTTTTGATTTTAAGTATATTTTAGTTATTTCCTTATTTTAAGGTTTTCAGGTACATTTTTGTGTTTTCTATTTTTTTAAATTTTCATATTTTTTTTAAGGTTTCATATAGTGAAAACTTGACATGTGACATATGTGTCAACAAAAGTATATCTAGCCCCTTACTCAAATTGATCACTATATTTTTAGTCAACTTTAAATTTTATAATTCATATAGTTTATTTAAATAAATTTTTAACTCAATGAATCATTTAAACCCCTATTTTTACCAAACATGAATTAATTTTAATTTTTTTGTTGACCAAATCAATTTAACTAAGTGGCTAGTCTACCATTAAAAGCCTTAACATTAGAAAAACAAATTGACAAAAGAATCTTGAACTTTAAGATTCACTAAATTTTGACCCGCCTTTTGAAAGGACGGATTTATTTTTTTGTTTTAAATTATTTTTGAGAAATTTAGTTTTTATTTTTTTTATTTTTTAGCATGATATTTGTGTTTAATATTACTTTAATTTATTTTAATTTTTAATAATTATATAAAATATGTCAAGAATCAATTATATAAGTTAGTGAATCCCTAAAATTATGTAATTAAAGTGGTGGTTACAATATATATATAAATGCAGTTAAAAATATATGGTTTATTTTTAAACAGAAAATATTATAAAATAATTGTTGGATTACACATATATCAATAGGTTATGATCATGTTTTAATAGAATGAATGCTTAAAATACTGACTCTTTAATAAATCATTTCCATTATCAATTATTGTTTAGACAAAAATAATTATTTATTTTTGTTGGATAACTGTTTTATTTCTGTCAAGAATAAAACTTTATTTTTACCAAAAAAGAAGGAATAAATCTTTAGTATTCTACCTGTAAAATAACATTTTCATTATCTTATATACTATACTAAAAGTTCTATATCCTCAATCCTAAAGCTATCCACGTTTCGAGAAACCTGCCGTTCACGAAAGTTGTAAATGTTTTATTTGATTTTGAACCAAATGAAAGTTGTATTTGACAATTAATTGAACCAAATAAAAGTTGTATTTGCCAGTTAATCGGCATATTTGAAGGATTTTGATCAAGGGAATGTCAGATTGCATGCTCATATACAAAGCACAGTCAAATACACAACGGTGCTTTTTCAGATTTCCAAGAGTGATCGAATTGTGATTACAATCATATGTGGATAGTAGAGGCTGCAATCTTGATCCCCTTGAGGCTCCTTCTGTTGTGATGCTGGATTCTTGATCTTCTTTATGAGTTCTGTGTTTTAATCTTGATCGTTGTTGACTCTGTTTTGTGTTATGGTTGAAGGTGTAGTAGCTTCATTGATGTTATTTCATTTTAATAAAGTTCAAAGTAGATTCAAAACATTGTGTATTTCTATTTTTAATTTGTTAACCCAAAAAACCAAAACTATTTACATTCACAAACCTCTCTTTTTCACAAGTGAACCCCATAATCATATCTAAACAAACAAACAGAACTTGAGAAAGCAGAAGAAGCATCAACAATCTCAGACACATGGTTGGAATTGGGTACTAAACCAGCAAAAATTAGTAAATCACTCAATAGATCTGAAACAAGTAATGTCAGTAGTAGAAGCCATCAACTCTATACGGATGGCAGTTTTAAACCTTCTACGGTTCAAATTTAACTACTAATTACTATTAAAGAAACATGATGAATGCTAAACACCATACCTTCTTCCAAATAAAAACTAAGCAGATAAATATGCAGCACAATTTTCTATCTATATCAAGACAGTATTTTCAACAAAACAAAAATGGCAAATACCACTTCAGATTGAAAATAATCAGACTTGAGTCAACATATCATTCTGAAAGAGCTGAAAGGAGTAATCTCATGCAACACAATTATCCTTAGTGGGTTTCCAGGATCAACATACTAACGAATCAAAGCAACCAAGATCACTCAAGAATTAATCTAGATGATCAATGCCCAATGAACCCAGTTGAAGAAACTACTAATTACTATGTTAGCAGTTAAAAAAACTTAATGAATGCTAAACACCATTCCTTGTGCCAAAATAAAAACTAAGCACATAATCAATACCATTTTCCATCCACATCAGGGTTGTATTTTCAACCAGAACAAAAAAGGCGGTCTTAAGATGATATCATCTTGATTAAAAACGTAAAAACAATCAGACTTGAGCCAATATAGTATATATAGGCCACTCACTTTGAAAGAGCTGAAAGGAGTAAATCTCATGCAACACACTTTCCAGGATCAACATACTAACGAATCAACCAAGAAAAGTCACTAGGATCAAAAATAAAACTGAATCAGCCTCTAAAAATCTCAGTTTTTTTCTGATAAGTAAAGATCAACACTGGGAGGGACATTCCAAGAAAGAAAAAAACACAAACTTTGAAGCAAACTCACTTGTCTAATCCCACCACCTTAATCAAAACAATTGCTACTTGAAAAGTTTCAACAGCACAAAGATTCAATTATTGAAGCTAGAAATAACATAGCAACAGTGTTCATCAAAATATTAGCAAAAAAAAGGAAGGCTCTTTAAGATTTGCGACCTTGTTTCTTCCTGAGTTTCCTGTACTTGTGCTTGTTCATCTTCTTCTTCCTCTTCTTCTTCACACTATCCGCGTGAATCACCACCTCCTTCTCCTCCACCACCGTATCAATTAGACCCGAACCATGAACCAGAGTCGGGTTAAGCCCGTATCCGATTGGGAAGCTAGGGTAAAACCGGAGAGCTTCATCGGGTTTAATCCAGGGCTCCGAGAAGGTAATCACGGGATTAGTGAGAGGAAGTGGATCGACGATGCAAGGCGTCTGATGAGGTATGAGATTGGGAGTGAGTCTCGGGATGTATGCCTTTAAACAGGATTGGTTCCTGAGAAATCTGTGCATAAGATTCGCCATTGGAGATCCAAAACCCTAGAAATGATGAGGGAGGCGGATCAGTGTCTCCCTCCTCTCTCAAAACCTATTCTCTTAAAATTAAATGTATTTTCAAAAAAAATAAAAAATACAAGTGATGTACAGTTTTACCCTGCAAAAGTTTTTTTTCTAGTGCATCTTTGACTTACAAAAATAAAGCGGAACCAATGTATATTTAACAAAGGATTAACATTTTTATGTTTTAATTGATATAAACATTTTTGATCATCTAAGTCAATACCATATATCTAACAGAGTTTGTCTTTTGTCATTTGGTCAAGTTTTAGTCTTAATATTCTTTTGCCTGATTGATTGTTTGAAATGTGATTGTGTTAGCTTTTGTTACTTATTAATCTTTCTCTTTCTATAAGAGAAATGTTTTAGAATAATTTTTATATCATTTATATTTGAAGTTTCTAATGCATTTTTTATTAGTTAATAATAATAAATTGTAAATTTTAAAATTAGTTGTGCTTTTATAATATTATTGGTTTAGAATTGTAGAAAATTGGAAAACACAATAGTACATTTATTATCAGTATAAAAACACTTAAACATACTACATCTTTTAGGAATAAAGAGAATATACTGATCGGTTTACTTTAGTTAGCACTCTCTATGTTTTATATTAATTGTTATCTTAACTTTGTACATTCGGATTAAGAAAATAATTAAATTTACTTATTTTCTATATAAAAACACAATTATATATACACCTAACCATCTTTCAACCAATAGAAAAATAAAATTGCAATAAAAATTAATAAATTTTGTATCAAAAATCAAAAACGACACTTATTTTGTAACAGATGGAGTAGTTTGTTAGTTCATTTATGTTTTGTGATTGCAATGGAATATGTCATTTATTCTCTTTTTAGCTAAGCGGTTGAGCATAAGGACATGTGGCTATATAATTTTTTGAAGTAGAATTAAATCTGTAGAATTTTTTTTCTGTGTCTGTAAATATTTTTGATGTAAGATTTTTGTTGTAGGTTTAGAAAGATTTAATGAATTACATATAAACTTTTTAAATCCATAAATAAGTGCTTTAGGTTTCTTGCGCTCTGCAACCAAAATTAAATAAAAAAAAGAAAAATATGTAGCTTTAAAAAATATTTACAAAGTATAATTGGAAAATGTTTATGCTTTAGAAATAATTTGGGTTTTAGAAAGATTTTACAGTGCTTTTAAATCAATTGTCAATCACCCCATTAGAGCAAGCAACCATCTTACAATAATAAAAGGAGAATATCCTGAGTGTTCAGCATGTCCACATAGGCATTTTTATTCCATCCAATCAGAAACTTCGCTTTCTCCACGTCATCTAACTCTCCGTAACAAGTAAAACCTTTGGGTAGAAGAAGCCCATTCAGTAGGTGTAACCCATTTTTTTATTACATTCGATCTTCCATCTAAGCCCAGTTCTTCGTCTGTATGTCGATTATCCTTCCTCCTCAACCGAGTACTAATCTTAAGCAACTCGAATCTTCGGTTACGTCATCCTCAACCATTCTCAATCATTAAAGTTCTTCATTACTGTAACTCAATCTGTTCATTTTCCCACCCCTCACCCTATATATATTTCGACTCTACAAATCCATTAATCAAAACTCAGCTCATCCATGACTAACAAAAATGGGAAAATCAATTGTGACAGTTCCATCTAATGGTAAATCGCTAAAATCTCTCACCTTTTTAATCCCAAATTTAAGCGTTTTAAGTATGTTGATTTGACATCGTCATGGCTCATTTGTTCGTTGTTGCTTTGTTTTTTCTGCTTTGTCTCCCCCATGGGCTTTTCTGGCGCAAATTGATATGCGTTCAAAACACAGATATCCTGTCTTTTTTTTGTTTTTTGATATTTCTCTATCTAACTAATTTGTGTTTCATCAATCGTTAGTTTGGTTTTAATTATACGTGATTGCTTCTCCTACAATTCTTCCAGATATATTGATTCAGATGATAACAAGAGAAGAACTAAACATGTATTATGATAAGGTGATTTGCTTGGTCATTTTTTTCAATCTCCTTTTTGGAATATATATAATTTCATCTTCTTCTCTAGCCAAAGCCTTACTTTGTTCTTGGCAGTGCATGTCAAGTATCTCATTTGTAGAAAAAAGGCACTTATCCACTTAATTTTGAAGCAGTGTATACTTATTATGAGGGTTTAAGTTAAAGTAAAAAGCATGGACGACGATGCTTTGTTGATATCAATAGCCTGAACTTTGAATTCATGTACCAAATATTACAAGGTACACTAATTTAACATCTCAATTTCAAAAAATAATATTTCCATTGAGTATATCAATTATTTAAACATTGGGAGTCAGCTCTCTATAGAGTCATAGATATTCAGGTTCCAGTCATTTGAATATTTCGAAGCTAACCGCAACATGAGTGGTGATTTATACAGTTACTCCAACATATCATTAGTTAATAAAACCTTCTCACAACGTAATTGTTTTATTTTACCAGCCTATTTAGAGGTTACTCATATTATTATATTTTCAAATTTGAAGATGGGGTAGGTCATATGACGCTAATCGATGGGCAACAACACCAAGAATGCCCCATAGTTTGACATCACCCGTGGAACGAGCAAGTGACCGTGAATCTCCAGCCTAAAGAGTAAGGAATACTACCTCCTCATGGAAACTATCTTCCCATGCCCAGTGATTGATTTACCTATTGAACACCGTTGTGGCAGAGTTCCGCCGGAAGTTCAACGCTAGCCTATCTACCCATGTCTTCTTCTTCATCACAACAGTAAACACAAAATGAGTTGGTAGCTACACATATACGATTACGTGAGTCACAAGATAACATCCTTCATTTTATCTTTTACTGTCAGTTGTTATCAGTTTGTCTTCAATATTAATATTTTTTTAGCTGTCCTTTTTGTTATAATCTAAACTAACGTATTCTTGGGTTGATTTTTCTGAGTAAGAATTATCTCCACATGTATGTTAACGCTCAGTTATTCACAGATACATAGTGGAAATATTTGTACTCGGTAATGGGGACAAAGCAACTTTTGTGCTTTTTGGAGACACCTTACAAAGCTCATTGAACGAAAAGTTTTTGAGCTGATGGACAGTTATGTGGAGGTAATTAACTTTCTCAAAACTACACAACTCTCTGGGACGTTGAAAACTCTCTCACTTTGTGTTGTAAACTTCCAGGCTAATGGTGAGTCATCCTACCCAGTGATGAGTTCTGATGAAGAAAACAAGGCCAACCGCCCATACGCTAGCACTTAAGGGGTCCTCACTGAACATTGGCACTTGATGCCTACGCAGTCCAGCATCACTACATTATAACTACGTTTCATTTTACGTTGCATAGAGTTTTCCCCTTTTTTACAAAAGTTGATTATGTGTTTCTGTTCAACTTGCTATCTATACATCTTTAAACATTGCACGTTATAAATAAATTGCACCCGCATACAAATGGTTACAAATCAAATTTAGTTTACGTTTGGTTAAGCATTAATTAAGTGTTTTCATGATTTTATGAATGTGAACAATGGTATAGTAATATTTGGTTAACTTTTCTCTTTAATGGATTTTTAACATTTTACCGAGTAACGAGCAAAAAAATCTTCCGCGGTCACTTCTCTCTCTTTCTGAGGTAATGAAAGTTCCCGAACATGCATTACGTTACTCTCAAGCGGTCGTGATATCTTCTGGTTGAATTTAATTAACTAGGAGCTACTAGCGGATCTAGATCAAACGGAAATTGGAAAGACAGAAAATATAAATCGAGCATCATGGAGAGAGAGAGAGAAGAGAGAGAGAGAGAGAGAGAGAGAGAGAGAGAGAGAGAGAGAGAGAGAGAGAGAGAGAGAGAGAGAGAGAGAGAGAGAGAGAGAGAGCATGGGCATGGGCATGGGCATGGGCATGGGAAAAGATTAGGATGTGAGGGTGAAGACGGATACGCATTTATGAGTATCTTTCCATTCGCCATGACCGTTTGACGGAGGTGTAACAAATACCCATGCCATAAAGGAGATACACGGGTGTTCTCATCCCAACACATGTAACACTTTCATGCTACAAATTCCAGATCCTGGAAAGTCCAAATATAAATTTTGAACAATGTTTTTTGGCTTCTTTTTTTCTCCTTCTGATGTGTTGTTAGAGTTCTGATCCAGAAATATTCTTTTTCTTTGTCATTTCAAAATTTTATTTCTCTCAAGATTTCATGATTTTTGTGAATGGAAACTATTAGCATTGCAAATTTATATTAAAAATCTCTTCACAGTTTAGAGCAAAAAGAGCCATTTCCTGCCTAATATATGTATTATGTCTTAGAATATTGTTAAAGGAATTATTAGCGGATTTCATTACCAACCAGACATTTCTTCGTTCTTATGAACCAAGTAGTATGATGTTATATTTCACTCATGGGCACTCAGAGTGCGCTTTTTCCGGGTTTATATATATATAATGCCTAAATTAAAAATCTTATTTTAATATATTTTGGTTTAAGTTTGAAATTACTGGATACCAATCCGAGCATATGAAGTTTTTCTGACAAAGAAACATATGAGATTTTATCTCTCATATAGAAATGAATTATCATTGACATGAATATAACTCTTAACAAACTATAGAGGATTTGCATCTTAAGTAGTTGATATGAAACAAAGAATAAATGTTCCTTAAATAAATAAATAAAACTAAACGTTGAAAAACATATGAATAATTTTGTCAAATATGTCTAGAAATATATAAGTAAATAACTTAAAATAATATTTTAAGTGTGCTATTAGATATTTTTTTCTTCATGTGTATTTCTTTTGATAAAAAAAATCAATTAAGATGATTCAAACTACATATACGCAAATAATAAAGTAATTATAAATTTAATTTAATAAGCCAAAAATTACATCAAATAAAAATATGTATTTTAAAATATATAATCCGCGCGAAGCGCGGAAAAAGAATCTAGTTTAATATAGTAAGTAAATATTTAGAATTTAGAGGGACAATAAGGGGTGGGGTGTGTTAGTGGAAGTAAAATTTATGTAGAGTTGGTTGATTTAAAAGTTTAAGAGATTTGTTGAATTTGTAAAGACTTCTAAAGTGTTATAGTTCAATGATTTTAAGAACTAGAGGAAATATGCAAAAAAAATTGAAGTTTTGTTTTATGAGTGAAATTATTTTGAATTAAATTTCCAATAACACTACATTTGATGGAATTTTAGAATCATTAGAAACAATTTTTTTTCAATATCAATAAATTTTGCAAGTCATTACACAATCATCAAAACAAAAACACTAGATTGTGGTAAGAATGTTAGAATCCACTTAATAGAATTTGAGAATTTAACAATTATTACAAAATTATATTCCATTTACACTTTCTACTGTTTTTTAGATACGACTCTTACTATTACTAGAGATTTTCCCTGGCTACGCCCGGATTTTTTCGTATAGATTTTAATTTAATTATTTTTTTCACTTATATATGAATTTTGTATATATATTGCAATCAATGTTAGATTATCAATTAGTAGAAATTTTTAAAACTGTTTGTGTTTATTCATATCTTGTGACTAACAAATTTAAAATTAAAAATACTCACAGTTTGTTGTTTATTTATTTATTGGAAATCATATATAGGATGATAAATAAGATGGATAAAAGTTAATTAAAATTAATTATAATTTCAATACTTTTTATATTGTTTCAGGTTTGGTATTAACAATAGTAAAGTTTACAACCGATTTAAACTTTTTTTTTTGAATTTAGAATCATTGATTTCCAATACCAACTAATTTAAATTGAATCAAAATTGATACATACTTAAAGTAATATTATTTTCCAGTTCATGAAAACACATTATTAATAATAAATAAATAAAATAAATTAATTCAAACTAAATAACAAACTTTTTAAACAAACCATCACCAAAACTTGATATTTAAATCATATAAACCAACAATGCTCTCCAAATTAAGAATGTCTACCTCGTCTCAAAGACCTTACTCTTTTCTTTTATGTTGGTGTGCATCCTTAATGACTTTTTGTCATCTATACCATTTTCTTTAAATTTTGTGAGCTTTCAAAAACATATTGTATTATGTTTATCCTGAGGATAAGTGAAGAAAGAAGTATTGTTGACTCTTATATGTTTACTGGTATTGAGGTAATGTCACATATCAAACGCTGTTCGGATCTATGTAACAAAACCAAAATATAGTAATGGTTAAATAGCTCACTAATTCTTTTTTGGAAAATTAAAAATGTACCAAATCATCAATCAACCAATTGTTTACTCTCAAATCAGAGAAAGAGAACAACAACCGTCATTTTGTGATCATAATCATATAAATGCTGTTTTTACTTATTTTAGCATTAGGACAAACAAAATGAAGAAAATTTAAGTCTTTACATTTTTTTTGCTTGTGATACTAATCGAACATCGTAAAAGTCGTACTAATGAGGGGAAGGGAGTCAAATAACATCTCAGTTTACAATTTTGCGCCTCCGCAAAACCTTGGTTTGAGCTCTAACGATCTCTCATGAATAGAAGCAGAAGAAATATGATTCAAATCACAATTCCTGGTTAGAACTTAAATAGAAAAAGAAATGTGAGCTAACCTCTTTGTTCGACGTCTATACGATGACGAATGTTGTCTAACCAATCTTGAAAATTTGAGAGCCCTTCTATGATCATTAACCGACACAGCTTGAACACATGAAAACAAAAGAGTCCTCAATTCATGCATATCTTTCACTTAATTGTTACTCCTACCAGCTGGTTTCAGTCCACGGGGTTAACTCGCCTGTGCTGTCTCATCTTTATGACTTGATGAAGCTTGGGAAGGTTCCTTATGGAAGTTTTCGTGAATAAAGCATATATGATTCTCCCCAGGCAGGTCAAATAACAGAATCTTATCAACATATCAGATAGCTCAGTTAAATCAACATAAACAGTTGGCTGCTTTTTACTTCTTTCTTCAGCCAAATGTTCATCTCCACGCAAATGGCCTTTCTCTCTGGTAAATCTTGAAAGGACAGTGTCATTAATGTTGCTCTGGATCAAAAGAAAGTCGGGATGTGAGGAACTGACTTGTTTTCTCCACATTTTTAAACCTCATTAAATAGTTTTTTTAGGATGTATTGCATCTTTTTATGGTGACACCAAAACAGGTTCATTCTGTCTCAGAAAATTCTTCGAAGCCTCTTCTCCATGGTAGTTCTTCCCATTTAAATGGTAGAATGTTTCGTCTTATGGAATTATGCTTAATGCTCAGATCTATATAACCGTGACCTTTTAGATTCCTTTCCCAAACTCGAGCTCAAATTGCGTGTTTGTTTTTCCATCTTTACAGCAACTTGACTTCTCGTTATCTGCACAAGTATACAATATCAAACACAAACAGATGGGAAATATATAGACAAATCTTAATCCTTTTCATGATCAGTATCTGTTGAAAACTTAGGAGGCAACAGAAGAATAACAAACTCAAAGTTTGTGACCATGTTTTGGATACTTACATCGTTAGTTTACCACCTTTGACCTGATATTTAGAGATATATGAAGCAAAAAACTTCAAGACATTCCATTCCCAACACAAGCAACTTCTGTTGGACCTCCAAATACTCTCACTTGAACATAAAACAATGCGCAGAAAATATACATTCACATAAGAGATCTTCATAATACAAATACATGAACTTATCTACAAAACTCACCTACAAAAGTTCTATACCTGATTTATAAAGATGATAAGTGTTTTTGATAACAACAAAGAATGTCTCAGTTTATGGAAACTGATAGTTTGGCTCATCAACTTGGCTTGGATAGCCATATGAGCATCACCCATCTCATCCTCAAATTCTCTTGTAAAAAAATCACATAAAACCGTGATGAGACAAATATAGAGCTCAGACCAAAATCATTGGTTCATTATTCATCTCATATGAATCACATTACTTACACTCTCAGCAACAATAACATCGACTGAACAACTTCGGATTAAAGTGTCCACAGGACCAAGGGCCTGTTCGCACCAATCAGGCTCTGAAAGAAGTTGTTTTTCTGTATTCACACCGATTATCTTAGCAAGTGAGGAGTCAAGAGCATGCTAAGCAGAGAAAAGGAGTCAGTAGGGTAAACTGAGACATATCTAAGAGAAAACCATAGTTAAAAGGAGTAAACCAATTTTTCTGGTTTCAATGGGTTACCCTACCCCTTTGTTTCTTAGCTCTCAATCTATGAACCGTGAGTTTTAGGCCCTTCCTTTCCAAATCTACTTAGAAAAAGTGAACTACGGGAAGTTTTATGTTTGTTCAAAACCTGCTCTAGATCTTTAAGCAAAAAAAACTAATATTTTAGTCAAAAAAACACTGATGTTGAAAATGCTTTTAGTCTAGGTAAAGAAGTCATTTCATGAGAAACAAACATGATGTCAGCAATAATAGAAGGTAATAAATCACCTAAAGATTGTTTTCTTGTAGTTAATCAAACTGATTCTTCAATGGTTGAATCTGATGGTTGTTGCATGATTAGATGATGGACTTCATGTTTAAGGTCATCTTTTTTATGATTAAGAGTTCTAGTGAGGTCCAAATCTGTAATTGTTCCAGCAAAAATATATTGAACAACTCAACTGCGCATAATTTCTCAGGTCAAACAACAAAATAGGATCATGAGCAAATGATAAGAGTATTAAAAATATCTGGAATATATTGACGGATAGATAGAAATTCTTACACAAGCGGGAGGTTGGGACGGGATACAATGATTTGTTTTCATCAAATTCATAGCTTTTTGAAGACGCCGGCAGTGATGAATATTGAGGGGAAATATGTCTATGGTTTGGGGATTTCCTGGTTTGAAGAAGATATATTATAGAAAAGGAAAAGCCATGGATGCTTGATTTGAGACCTTGGATGCATACAATCTACAATACTATACTAAAAGTTCTATATCCTCAATCCTAAAGCTATCCACGTAGGATTAAAAAATCCACCAATGATATATTGACATCTCAGCAACATTTCAGACAACTTTCTCACCAATTGATTTATCTCTTTGTCTTCTTCGCTACATTCTTAGTTGTTTCTTATACATTAACTACGTAAATCAATTCATTCACCAATCTAATCTGACACTATGATTTCCACTTTTCTTCACCCTCACATCTTGAGAGAAATAAAAATTTGAAATGACAAAGAAAAAGAATATTTCTGGATCAGAACTCTAACAACACATCAGAAGGAGAAAAAAAGAAGCCAGAAAAGCCCATGGGGGAGACAAAGCAGAAAAAACAAAGCAACAACGAACAAATGAGCCATGACGATGTCAAATCAACATACTTAAAACGCTTAAATTTGGGATTAAAAAGGTGAGAGATTTTAGCGATTTACCATTAGATGGAACTGTCACAATTGATTTTCCCATTTTTGTTAGTCATGGATGAGCTGAGTTTTGATTAATGGATTTGTAGAGTCGAAATATATATAGGGTGAGGGGTGGGAAAATGAACAGATTGAGTTACAGTAATGAAGAACTTTAATGATTGAGAATGGTTGAGGATGACGTAACCGAAGATTCGAGTTGCTTAAGATTAGTACTCGGTTGAGGAGGAAGGATAATCGACATACAGACGAAGAACTGGGCTTAGATGGAAGATCGAATGTAATAAAAAAATGGGTTACACCTACTGAATGGGCTTCTTCTACCCAAAGGTTTTACTTGTTACGGAGAGTTAGATGACGTGGAGAAAGCGAAGTTTCTGATTGGATGGAATAAAAATGCCTATGTGGACATGCTGAACACTCAGGATATTCTCCTTTTATTATTGTAAGATGGTTGCTTGCTCTAATGGGGTGATTGACAATTGATTTAAAAGCACTGTAAAATCTTTCTAAAACCCAAATTATTTCTAAAGCATAAACATTTTCCAATTATACTTTGTAAATATTTTTTAAAGCTACATATTTTTCTTTTTTTTATTTAATTTTGGTTGCAGAGCGCAAGAAACCTAAAGCACTTATTTATGGATTTAAAAAGTTTATATGTAATTCATTAAATCTTTCTAAACCTACAACAAAAATCTTACATCAAAAATATTTACAGACACAGAAAAAAAATTCTACAGATTTAATTCTACTTCAAAAAATTATATAGCCACATGTCCTTATGCTCAACCGCTTAGCTAAAAAGAGAATAAATGACATATTCCATTGCAATCACAAAACATAAATGAACTAACAAACTACTCCATCTGTTACAAAATAAGTGTCGTTTTTGATTTTTGATACAAAATTTATTAATTTTTATTGCAATTTTATTTTTCTATTGGTTGAAAGATGGTTAGGTGTATATATAATTGTGTTTTTATATAGAAAATAAGTAAATTTAATTATTTTCTTAATCCGAATGTACAAAGTTAAGATAACAATTAATATAAAACATAGAGAGTGCTAACTAAAGTAAACCGATCAGTATATTCTCTTTATTCCTAAAAGATGTAGTATGTTTAAGTGTTTTTATACTGATAATAAATGTACTATTGTGTTTTCCAATTTTCTACAATTCTAAACCAATAATATTATAAAAGCACAACTAATTTTAAAATTTACAATTTATTATTATTAACTAATAAAAAATGCATTAGAAACTTCAAATATAAATGATATAAAAATTATTCTAAAACATTTCTCTTATAGAAAGAGAAAGATTAATAAGTAACAAAAGCTAACACAATCACATTTCAAGCAATCAATCAAGCAAAGGAATATTAAGACTAAACTATCAAATGGCAAATGACAAACTCTGTTAGATATATGTTATTGACTTAGATGATCAAAAATGTTTATGTCAGTTAAAATATATAAATGTTAATCATTTGTTAAATATACATTGGTTCTTGCTTATTTTTGTAAGTCAAAGATGCTATTATTTGCCAACTTTTGCATTAGAAAAAAAAACTTTTGCAGGGTAAAACTGTACATCACTTGTATTTAAATTTGTTTTTTAAAATACATTTAATTTTAAGAGAATAGGTTTTGAGAGAGGAGGGAGACACTGATCCGCCTCCCTCATCATTTCTAGGGTTTTGGATCTCCAATGGCGAATCTTATGCACAGATTTCTCAGGAACCAATCCTGTTTAAAGGCATACATCCCGAGACTCACTCCCAATCTCATACCTCATCAGACGCCTTGCATCGTCGATCCACTTCCTCTCACTAATCCCGTGATTACCTTCTCGGAGCCCTGGATTAAACCCGATGAAGCTCTCCGGTTTTACCCTAGCTTCCCAATCGGATACGGGCTTAACCCGACTCTGGTTCATGGTTCGGGTCTAATTGATACGGTGGTGGAGGAGAAGGAGGTGGTGATTCACGCGGATAGTGTGAAGAAGAAGAGGAAGAAGAAGATGAACAAGCACAAGTACAGGAAACTCAGGAAGAAACAAGGTCGCAAATCTTAAAGAGCCTTCCTTTTTTTTGCTAATATTTTGATGAACACAGTTGCTATGTTATTTCTAGTTTCAATAATTGAATCTTTGTGCTGTTGAAACTTTTCAAGTAGCAATTGTTTTGATTAAGATGGTGGGATTAGACAAGTGAGTTTGCTTCAAAGTTTGTGTTTTTTTCTTTCTTGGAATGTCCCTCCCGGTGTTGATCTTTACTGTATCAGAAAAAAGCTGAGATTTTTAGAGGCTGATTCAGTTTTATTTTTGATCCTAGTGACTTTTCTTGGTTGATTCGTTAGTATGTTGATCCTGGAAAGTGTGTTGCATGAGATTTACTCCTTTCAGCTCTTTCAAAGTGAGTGGCCTATATATACTATATTGGCTCAAGTCTGATTGTTTTTACGTTTTTAATCAAGATGATATCATCTTAAGACCGCCTTTTTTGTTCTGGTTGAAAATACAACCCTGATGTGGATGGAAAATGGTATTGATTATGTGCTTAGTTTTTATTTTGGCACAAGGAATGGTGTTTAGCATTCATTAAGTTTTTTTAACTGCTAACATAGTAATTAGTAGTTTCTTCAACTGGGTTCATTGGGCATTGATCATCTAGATTAATTCTTGAGTGATCTTGGTTGCTTTGATTCGTTAGTATGTTGATCCTGGAAACCCACTAAGGATAATTGTGTTGCATGAGATTACTCCTTTCAGCTCTTTCAGAATGATATGTTGACTCAAGTCTGATTATTTTCAATCTGAAGTGGTATTTGCCATTTTTGTTTTGTTGAAAATACTGTCTTGATATAGATAGAAAATTGTGCTGCATATTTATCTGCTTAGTTTTTATTTGGAAGAAGGTATGGTGTTTAGCATTCATCATGTTTCTTTAATAGTAATTAGTAGTTAAATTTGAACCGTAGAAGGTTTAAAACTGCCATCCGTATAGAGTTGATGGCTTCTACTACTGACATTACTTGTTTCAGATCTATTGAGTGATTTACTAATTTTTGCTGGTTTAGTACCCAATTCCAACCATGTGTCTGAGATTGTTGATGCTTCTTCTGCTTTCTCAAGTTCTGTTTGTTTGTTTAGATATGATTATGGGGTTCACTTGTGAAAAAGAGAGGTTTGTGAATGTAAATAGTTTTGGTTTTTTGGGTTAACAAATTAAAAATAGAAATACACAATGTTTTGAATCTACTTTGAACTTTATTAAAATGAAATAACATCAATGAAGCTACTACACCTTCAACCATAACACAAAACAGAGTCAACAACGATCAAGATTAAAACACAGAACTCATAAAGAAGATCAAGAATCCAGCATCACAACAGAAGGAGCCTCAAGGGGATCAAGATTGCAGCCTCTACTATCCACATATGATTGTAATCACAATTCGATCACTCTTGGAAATCTGAAAAAGCACCGTTGTGTATTTGACTGTGCTTTGTATATGAGCATGCAATCTGACATTCCCTTGATCAAAATCCTTCAAATATGCCGATTAACTGGCAAATACAACTTTTATTTGGTTCAATTAATTGTCAAATACAACTTTCATTTGGTTCAAAATCAAATAAAACATTTACAACTTTCGTGAACGGCAGGTTTCTCGTTTTTTCTAAAACCTTATCAACTAGCTCCGAGTTTAACTCTGGTATTAGCATGCCGATTAGGAGATAAAACTATCCCTTTTAAGTCGCACACAATCCTATAAAACTCCAAGTAGACACTTTGGTTTTGCCCACGCAAAGGCAATGCTACACAAGCCCACTTACTAAGATGTGTTGGATGTCTTTGGTATTGTAAAAGACATCCAACAGTATCACCCTATTGCAAACTAGGATATCCACCTGTTGAGCCAGGAACCAGTGTCGGGTATCCTCCACACTTTGAAACTTCGATTAGGTTGCAGCAGCATTACCATTTTTTGCCTATGGTTTGTTGTGAATAAAGTAATATTCTTCATGCCTCCAAATTATGTTCTGAGCACATACAAAACTATTACATGTGAATACATATGAATAATTTCATTATCAATCTCCTTCAGAAATATAATCTTCTTACATTTTTCACGGAACCTAATATATACATGTGAATACATATGAATTGGTTATGATTTTTCTTTTTTTAGGAACGTAAATATCATTAAATGAATGTTGAGGTTACAATTGTATCAAATAAAATGTAATATTTTTTTTTGTAACTGAATTATGAATTAAAAAAATGGCCTCAGGCCCAAAGTCTTAACCCAAAGATGACTTTGGTACACAAGAGTCTCAGACCATGTTTATCCACGGTCTCTTAGGCGAGGTTCTTAACATATAAATTTCATGTTTTTTTTTTTAATTTTTTTTTAATTTTCCTGTTAAGAGACGTCTCTTAGGTCTCTTATTTAAGAGACGGTTCTTAAGATTTCTTAGTTAAAATTAAGAAACGTCTCTTAGAAAAGTTAAGAACCCCATGCTAAGAGACCTGCAATAAACATGCCCTGAGCTCTTTTAGCTAGAGTATCGGCGTCAACATTAAGATTACGAGAGATAGATGAAAAAGAGATATCGACGGAAACAGAGGATATCTGTTGGATGTCTTTTACAATGCCAAAGATCTCCTTTATATGAATGTCGTTGTTGATTGCTCAGATGAGCGTTGAGTTTTCAGAGAGCATCCTAATCCTAAGGAGGTCAAGATTCAATGCTGCGATGAGGCCCGAACGGAGGGCCAGAGCCTCTACGACTAGAGGAGAGTTTACGAAATCTTGGGAGACTGCTCCCTTGCTGGTGTTTTGATCTGGTAATCATGAGATTATCCATCCCGTCATGAATTGTTGGTGAATTTATCCCAAGCTGCATTGAATTTTCATGTATCGATGGTGACGGATGGATTTTGATGTGATCGATTTCTGCTTCTTTCCGGTAAGTTTCTCTTCACCGGTTTGATAGAGTCTTGAGCGTTACTTCATTCCCTCGCTAGTCTGAGCCCTTTTGTTGTCACTTCTATTGTCGTTAGGGTTTGATCTTCAAAGATCCACAAGTTTCGAGCAATCCAGAAGGCCCCAAAAATCATGGGAGAATACTTCCTGTGATTCCTGAGGGTGGGAGACATAGTGACTTTCTAAATTTTATCACTATCTCCTTGAAGTTTGTAGTCGTAGCTAGGTGAACTATTTTATGGAGGGGAACCAACTTCCAGACCTCCTAAGCAAAAGGGCACTTGAAGAAGGTGTGGATTGTTGTTTCTTTTTCCTTACATCTAATGCAAAGGCCTTCGACTTGAACTCCTCTGCTTTGTAGGTTGTCTTCGAGGGGAAGGGATTTTGGATAATCAACCATAAGAAAAGTTTCATCTTCGGGGAGCATTCTCCAGATCATACATCCTTAATCCAATCGAATTTTTGTGTAGCGAGGTTTTGAGGTATGTTTGTACACATAGCTAATATGTTATACTTTGTTTAGTAGAATAGATTCCTGATTGTTGTGGTTGCCAAATGTAGATATCCTCAGCGCCCTTCTGGCTTGGTTTGATACACTGGATATGTGCTGCAAGTTGAGGTAAGAACTCTTCAATTCTTCTTGTATTCCATTGTATGTCATCGGTAAGTAGGTCTGCAACGGTTAGATCTAGGGCTCTTTCTGGAATTGGACCAAAAGGTTTTATCTATTCTGATAGAGAGATCCAGGAGTCGTGCCAAACTCTAGTTGTCTGTCCATTTCCTATAGCTTTACCAATGTTGCATTATAGGAGGTATCGGACATGAAGTTTACTTCTCCATCTATGAAAGTAAAGACAATTGGTACTTTAGCCGTTCAGGTTGGGAGCGAACATGACTATAGGTAGCGACAAAAACTTGAAGGACAAGGCGAGAGATCGTGCTGAGACAAGCAAAAAAGGAGAGAATCAAAGTCACGTGAATGAAGGCGACAAAGCAAACAAGAAGTGATTTCCTCTTGCTGTCTGAACATATACCAGTCCTCCGTAGTAGCAAAAGGCACGCTCAAGGACTTTTCTCAAGGTCCGAGCAAGAACACTAGTCTGAACCCAATGTCTGGCACAAGATAAAACAACAAAACCAAAAAAACTTATAATAGCGTTCAACTTTCTCTATGCACTTGTCCCCTAAGCCGATAAAGAGGTAAAGGGCAGCATCACCACTCTCTAAAGCCGTATTTTCTCCTCTTGAAGCTACGTGCAATTTGAAACATCGTAAAACTGAGATGACTCCACTTCCTATGACAGCGAAACCTGCAAATCAAACACCATGATATAAGTAATGCCAATCTGATAAAGGTGGGAGATCAGCTAGCAAAACTTATTTCCACCAAGCCAAGCGCAAAAGGAGTCGACAGAAGCTTTTCACCTCATCAGAATCATAAATCCCAAGTTAACATACTCAAGCCACGTACATAAGAGGCCAAGTAGAGACGTACAAACGGCTATGCCGAGGCCATGAACAGTGTGGGAGAGGCTCCAGATTAATCATGTAAAGAGAGGCCAGTGGAGTCGACACAGTCTCTAGGGTATCGTTGCCGGTGAAAACCTCAACTCTCGAACATACACGACAGAAAAAAAAACCCGAGAACAGCTGAGAGAGACTGGACTCTGAGAAGCGTCATCATCTAAAGTGTCATTGAAGAGGGAGTTGGATACAGCAGGAGTGAGCGGGCCCTCTCGCGTCGCCTAAAGGCACCAAAGAGGCAAAGCTAGGTCGGATTGACGGGAACAAGAGGAGTAGGTTTTGAGAGTGATTTTTGGGGGTGTGAGTGATGAATTGGTTCTGATATAGATTCATTCTATGTAACCATGAATTAGTTCATACACGGATCTCTGTGACTACATGTTGTATTTGTATTAGAGTTAAAATACAACAAATAATACAAAAACCAATTTAGTGAATCTCAAATTTAGTTTCATAGAATATTTCTGTTTTAATAAAATAAATATTCAACATATCTATATTTAGTTTGATTCGTTAGTGTAATATTATGCTTTTTAGTCTAAATAATAAAAAAAAAATAAGTTTAGCTACATGAAGGATACATTATCACATGACTACCCATTTGTACAAAAGTAGTGTATCAAAAATTACAGGAACTACATGATTCACATTACAAAGTTCATGAAACTATCATCTATTATGTTTCTAACACCGTCAACATTATTCCAATAGTTATAAAAACATGTCAGATTTGGAATTCATCAACATCTAATTCAAGTATGTCAACCTAACTTTTAAAAAGGACCATAATACACATACAAAAGATCAAACAACACACAATAAATACATAGATGAAATATTCAATTGTGTTTCACAAATTAGAACATGTGAAAATATATCAAAACGTCACTATAAGTTGTTGGATTCTAAATCTGGTACATTTTTATCTATTACAATGATATTGATAGTGTTAGCAACATAACACATAATATTCATAGATATTGTCATGTAAATCATATAGTTCATGTAGTTTTTAATACGTCATTTTTGTTTAGATTTTGAACATATGGTGGTGTCTTGTTTGTGTAATTGACAATCGTTTTTTCTAACAAATTCAACTGTAATTATTTCTGATTTCTTCCCAAAATTTTCATATTAATTCGTAAAACGTCTTTATACTATATAATATTAGTTTAAACTCTTGATGTGAAACTTGGATAGTATCTCAAAAGTAGTGTCGTGCGAGTTTTTTAGCGGTCTAAAATAAGTTTAAATTATTATTATTTTTAATTAACTTAACTATTATATATATATATTAGTAATAATTATAATATAATTTTAAATGATATAAAATAATGAAAATAAAATAATAAAAGAAATTTTAAAATAACAACGATAACTTTGAGAAGATTATTTTTGAGTTTTTCACTATAAATCCTTCCTATCAATTTATAAAATTAATTTTAATTTTTTTAACAAATTCATAAGACTAACATACATGTGACAAAAAGAATTCACAACTATCGGTTTTTAATAAACAAAATTAAAATATAGCATGTTAACCATTAACATTCATACTAGTAAATATGGACAAATACTAATTAAAAATGCACATGTAAGAAGATAATGTGTAAATAATTTGGAATCGTAATAATAATAATTAAAAATTTAAATTTGAATAAATAAAACATGAAAAAAAAACAGATCTTTTGTCGCTGTTTTGGTTGAGATTAAACAAGAAACAAATAAAAATATATCTAAACCATTAAGCAATAAATTTAGAGATTTGGGGCCCAAATTTTGTGAAGCCTGAGGCTAATGCCTTTTTGCTAATGCTATAACCACTGCCCTGCTCAAAAGTCAAAAACGTTTCTACAGAGCTTTATGTTGAGATTCCTCTTCTTCAATTATTTGAAGCTTTCAAAAAGATTTAGGAATCTTAACGTTTTGGATAATATTAAATTGCGCTAGATGTGTGGAACGTTTCGCGATCCCTAGATAAGAAGCACGTAGGAACACGTTACATATAACCATTACTAAACTATTGGGTCTTTGAACATGTCCCTAATTAAGTCATCTGTACGATACTAGGAAACATCTAACCACGTCGTTGCATTTTCGAGATCTCATGAAATAAACAACTAATAGCAAAAGAAAGTTGAGTATATTACTTAAATATTCCAAAAACCAAAATTCAATTGGTATTTATAGAAACAGAAAACTAAACAATCGTCATATTTCGAGAAAACACCAAAAAAATCCCTCACCTTACATAAAAAAAATCAAAATAACCTTCAATTTTTATGTAATCAATTTTAATTTCTAACTTTTAAAAATTATCTATTTCAAAACTTAATTTTTGTTGACCAAACTATTTTAAATACTTGAAAGGTTTTTTAACCGTTTTCTCTATTGTATACTAGTTTCACGTATTTTAGATATTTTCTTTTACATGTATAATTACTTTTAGAAAATTAATCTGAATCTTTTTCTTTCTGTTTGTTTTGGTCAAAAGCAATATTTTTTTTTAACATATGAATATTCTTCATCAATTGGCGTGATGACGAGATCAAATTAAATGATTAATAATAATCAAAGATTAAATATGTTTCCCTAGATTAGGAACAGTGCATCCATCCAACCACGATAATTAATGAGTATTAAGCCAAAAAACTCGTGATCGATAAGAATTACTCGTTCATATCCACTACATCAAACGACATAACTTTATAAAGTCTTCTTAACCCACGATTAGTTTAAAATTGTTCATTTTGCTTTAGTCTTCAAATTGATCTAACCTAAAACACTAACCTTTTGGCTACCAGCTTTTTAAAAAAAAATGAATGACATCTTCGTTATTGTAATAATTCAAAATGAATAAAACTCGTTGCACATTGCTACGATATATATAGTGGCAAAAAAATGAAAGGAATACTTCATTTACCATGTATTTATAGTTATCTGTTTTCTATTGAAATATTAATATTCTTTAATATATTTAGTGATCAACAAAATTAAAAATAGAAGAATAAGTTTTAATTTATCTTTATTTTAATGAACGGTTGAGATTAATCTAAAGAAAACTCTAAAGAAGAATTAAGCTCTCTTTCCACCTATAAATATATATCTTTAGACCATCATAAATATATTTTAAAAAACACACATAAAGCTATAAGCAAGGCGAAAAAAACCTAAAAATTTCTAACTGGTTGCTTCTATTTAAGATTCGATCCATTCAAGAAGATCAGCTGAGGTTGCAACGTGTTATAATTTTGAATCTTCATATCACCCAAAGTTATTAAGAACAGAAAGTTATGAAAGGGATAAATAAAAGTTGTCTTGAGTTATAATCCTAAACCCATCAAACACAATGGTACGTAAATAATAGACAAATAGCCACGAGGTCCTTCCTGGAAGAACACATGACGTGTTCCCACGATCCATGGAAAAAAAATATTTTTCATTAAACTATATATAGTACGTACATTAATTAATAAGTGGTTATGGATAGATAAGTTGATGTTACAAAAAAAAAAGGATAGATAAGTTGTACATGGATAGACTGTAATCATATTTAAGTTGTAAATTTCTAATAAACATCATGTATTACATGAAAAGCTTCTTGTATCTTTCACGTAATATGCTCATGACCCAATGATTTCTATAAAATAGAAGATGGTGCATGCTGTTCTCAGTAAAACGATCGATACATATATATATTTTCCAATATGTATTTTGAGTGTACAAGTCAACAACACCATGGTGTGAACAGCTCTTGTTACCACATTTTTCCAAATCCCAACGACCATATAGTGTATAGCTTAATCTAACTATTGCTTTCATTATTTGCCTAAACGACTTGTTGCGTAAATTTGTTTTTTCCAGCCTACCTATTAATTAGAACTTACCTTTCCCCAATCAATAAATCTTGCATTAAATGATCCAATTAAGTTAAAGCTCAAAAGATATCAGCCATGACAAATACAGTATCAAATATCATTATTATCATGTTGAATTTTTTTTAAGGATTCATTCATTTTTTTTCTATACCTGCCATCTAAAACAGCCAAATCCAAAAATGAAAGAAAACCCCGGGAAATTAAAATTTCTTTGAAATATATATAAGAAGAGAATTACAAATTCATGATTAAAAAAGAAAGTACACCTAACCATAAGTCATTAACTCAACTGAAATTTTTTTTGACCATTGTGTCAGAGATCCTCAGTTTGATTGATATTTAGGACGAAACCAATAGTACATGTTGTGGTTTCGGGTCTGGGGGATTAAGACTTCGACCCGAACCTCCTTGTAATTCAAAAAAAAAGTACACCTAAGATGGGTTCCTTGCTCGTCGAAGATGCGTGTACAATACAAGTACCATAGAAGTGCTCCACAAGTCTGACCAAGACGATTACTTAATACAGCTCACAAACGTCGATGGTATTTTCGTCATTTCATATCTCTCAAGAAATTATTTCTCTTAGACTATATATATATCTCTATCACCAAGCTCTCAACTTCAAACAAACAAACAAAAATCATTAGAAACAAAATATGAAGAAACTTCTCTTGATCTTTCTCTCCTCTGTTCTCATTATCCAATCCGTTCACGGGTTCGATTACCACGATAACGAACTAGAGAGCGAAGAGAGCTTATCAAAGCTATACGACAGATGGAGGAGCCATCACTCTGTTCCTAGGAGCCTTCATGAAAGGGAAAAGAGATTCAACGTTTTCAGACACAATGTGATGCATGTTCACAACACCAACAAGAAGAACAACCCCTACAAGCTTAAGCTCAACAAGTTTGCAGACCTAACGGTTCATGAGTTCAAGAATTACTACACCGGATCAAACATTAAACATCACAGAATGTTTCAAGGACCCAAACTTGGCTCGAAAGGGTTCATGTATGAGAACTCAACCGGACTTCCTTCCTCGGTTGACTGGAGAGAGAAAGGTGCCGTCACTGACGTCAAGAATCAAGGAAAATGTGGTATGTCTAAAAAGCAATGCCCATTAGGGCCTAACCTATTTTCTTATAATTTTGTTTCTTTAATCGAATTTCACATGGTAACATAGATATTATAAGTTTGATAGATGAAGCTATTTTAAAACATGTAAACCTGACGTTGTGTTCTTACTTGACATGTCAATATATTATCATAACAATACACTCACTAAGAACATACCACAAGGTCATTGCTAAACATAATTATAAGAACTGCTCAGATCAGAATCCATTGTAGATAATATTCTCTATATAATTGATAATGTGCTAATATATAAGGTTGAAAGAATACATAAAAGGTGTTTAAATTAATAAATATATTTAATTTAAGTATAATGTAATATCCCTGTTAATCTAATGATTTGATATTGGTTAAAAAATTACCAGGAAGTTGCTGGGCATTTTCTACGGTTGCAGCCGTTGAAGGAATCAACCAGATAAAGACGAACAAGCTAGTCTCACTGTCTGAACAAGAACTAGTGGATTGTGATACTAAAGAGAACCAAGGTTGTAACGGAGGCCTCATGGATATTGCATTTGAATTCATCAAGAAGAACGGTGGAATCACCACCGAGGAAAACTATCCCTACGAAGGTATTGATGGACAATGCGATGCTTCAAAGGATAATGGCGAGATTGTAACGATTGATGGACACGAGGATGTGCCTGAAAACGATGAAGATGCTCTTCTTAAAGCTGTTGCAAACCAACCTGTATCAGTTGCAATTGATGCTGGAAGTTCAAATTTCCAGTTTTATTCTAAGGTAATAAAACGTATTTTTGAGATGTCAATATATTATTAGAGTTCATTACCTCAACTGGAAAGGATCCCGATCACTGTGTCAGAAGTCCTCAGTTTGAATGACAGTTTGGAGGAAACTAATATTACATGATGTGGTTTCGGGTCTGGAGTTCTAGGAAAAAAACATTATAATTAATTTCATATCTCAAACATACAATATCTACTATTTTTTTTACATTTATATAGCAACCACAATATTATGATTTAAGAATATGTCATACATATAAAACTATAATTGGTCATATATATGGTAATGTGTTGTAGGGAGTGTTTACGGGGCGTTGCGGAACAGAGCTGAACCACGGTGTGGCAGCGGTTGGGTACGGAACTGACTCAAGAGGGAGAAAGTATTGGATAGTGAGAAACTCATGGGGACCTGAATGGGGAGAGGGAGGCTATATTAAACTCCAGAGAGGGATTAATGATCCCGAAGGAAAGTGCGGTATTGCCATGGAGGCTTCTTATCCGGTCAAGCTCTCGTCTTCTAATCCAGATGAAGATGATGATGTCAAAGATGAGCTCTAGATATGTGTACACATTGTGTAAAACCATATGAATTGTGATCTCAACTCCTTATCATTTCATGTTTGTAAGCTTCGTCTGCATGGTTTGATATTGAAGTTTGGTTTTAAATTTCAATAAAGAGGTATCGTTTATTTCTCAATCTCTGTTTTCATAAATTGGTTACGCAAAATTTTTATGTCATTTTAGTAAAATAGTTTTTCCTAAAAACAACAACAATAGATATAGAAAAAGGGAAATAGGCTTGCAGTGACGTCGAGTTTACCAAGACGATAGCACATAATGTAGTACTAACTAGATAAATAAATATGAACTACGATATGATTATGATTCTGGTGAAAATCCGAATGAACATTGAGAACATCAGAATAGAGAGAGAAAAAACGTTTTAGAGCTCAAGAAGAATTGCAAGTGGGAAGTTGGATTTGACGAGATCTGATGAAGCACAGACCCATTGCGAGACCGCTTATTATTTGTCATGTAAATTCAGGGAGAACAGCTTCATTTTGACACGATGACTGGACAAATCTTGGTCCCTTGATTGATATCACGGGACCAACGGGGCTTGGAATTTCAGAGATCTCCTTAACTGCATTTGTGTCATCTGTTGTAAATTGAAACGGTTGGACATCTCGAGAAACAGAAATCCAATCCTATCTACCCTACGAACTATGCTTCCTTCTCATACTCCAGACATTAATTCAATGGACAAGGACGACTACATGTGGAGAAACTCATTTTTGGATCCACTTTCACAGTTTTTCACTTCAAAGCTATGGAGTTCACTTTTTCCACCTCTCCTTCAGGTTAGCTGGTCCAATGTTGTCTGGTTTAAGAAACATATACCAAAACATGTTTTCATTACATGGTTAGTTATGCAAGACATGATGGCAACTAGACAGACTTTTGGAATGGGGACTGAATACTTCCGCTCTCTGTCTCTTATGTGGAAATGGCAACGAAAATATATTTCATATTTTTTCCAATGTGATTATGCCTCAACAGTTTGGAAGAAAATTCTTGAAAGAAATAGCTTGCAGGTCTCAAATAGGTTGCAGGTGACAGGAGAATTGAAAACCATTCTCAAGCTCATCTTCCAAGCAACCATCTATTTCCTATGGAAGGAAAGAAATATTCGCATTCACAGAAATGTCTCTCATCCGTCTGTAATGGTGGTAAAGGAGTTTTACATTCATCTTAGAGCAAAGCTTATCTCTCTTGACAAAGAGGACTAGATCAATCAATCACCAGCGCTTTCTTCAGCGAATACAACTCACCAATCAGCAACTTACCTCTCCATATGGTTTCAGCATGTGCAGAGTTAACTCATACATCCTTTTCCCATAATTAAAAAAAAAAAAAAACAGAGAGTCCATGGAATTTGTTTTTTTGCTTCAACTACGTTTTCCTTCTATGCTTATACGATTTTCTCTTTTTAAGCTATTTTGCTTTTGGTCGTAATCATAACTACTAAAATTTTCAGAAAAAAAGTTGCTAAAGTAAATTTGATATCAACAACGATAGAAACGTCACGGACCGGGCTAACTCGGGCCCTTTCATATAAGCCCCGAAACAGCTAAAGAAAATAATCGAATTGGCCAACTAAGTTCACATACCGGACTCACTCGGACTTTGTTTCTGTCACCAGTGGGAATGGTATAAATGTATTATAGTAATACTGTAGGGAAAATTACTCATAATATATGCTTATGTCAGAAAAGGTTTACCCATATAGTTACAATGGGTGCGGAAAGAAAAATATATTCATATTTAACACGTATACATAGAGAATGTACAAAACACACCCATAAAACAATAAGACTAGTGGAGTTGATGGATAGGTTGCCTCCTTTATATGCGTCTCTAAACTAGAGTTGGCGATGGAGGCTATGGAGTATAATTGCCAACATTTATCTAGTAACTAGATTTTTCACTTGCGCTACACGCGAGTTTGTGCTAATAGTTTAATTTATAATAATTTTAAAATTATAATATATAATGATTTATATACATTTCCTATAAAAATGTATTCAAGATATGATTTTTTATTTTCATATTTAAGTTCTTTATAAAATTATACCATTTAAAATAAATATATTTAAGTATATTTTTGTGTTTATAAGTTACATTTATAAACATATTTCTATTGTTTACTAATTATTAATTTATTTATTTGGATTATTCAATGCTTATTAACTACTACAACATTATAATAAATATTTATAATATACATTTATCTATCCTTCTATTTGAATGACATAAAGCATTAGTTATCTGCACAATGTTAAACTTTAGCTTGTACTTATTTTTTTTTTTTAATGTGTATTATTATTATATATTTAATATTTGCATATCTATACTTGAAATACAATTTTTTAATTCTTTCAGATCTCTAGTAATATAATAGTCAGATTTTTCTAATCACAATATGTTTTTATTAAATTTAACTAATATTTTGAAAATGTAACTATTTAAACATATTTGTTATATAACATTTATCAACTAGACTAACAATATAAAATATTAGATTCATATTCTACTTGATCTAAATAAATTAGTAATGTCGGAGCTATGATATTTTACATGTTCATATATACTTTTTAAAATTGTTAGAAATTTGTCAAAATTTCTTATTTTAGTTTGTTATCAACTATCCTTAAATAGTATATTCTCCGATTGTTGAATCTATATTGAATATTCTTCATATTATTTATTTGTTATTGTTTATACTATACTTAATGTCAATATTGTTTATGAATATTATTATAGATACTAAATAAATTATTTATAGATCTCTTTAGATGTTTCTTTTACATATATGTTACTTAAATTGTTATTAAAATATATTTTTTCAACAAAACTCATGCGAGATCATCTTTAGTTCTATGTTATATTGATAGCTTCATTAAATTTTCATAAGCATAAATTATATAACTTTTGTCATTCTATATTAGAGACTTACGAAGAGTCACCATACTTTCATTTATTTTTAATGATTTTTTTCCAGAAAATATTGCAGATTACCTAATTTTTAGATTTGATTCATAATAGCATATTTGATTAGATTCTATGAGGATTAGGATTACAAAAAAATTAAGTATATTTTTGTGAAAACATACTATAGTAGTTTTGTAAAAAGATTGAACTATCAGTGAGTAAACAAATACATTAATTCCGTTATTGAAATGAAAATATTACATTTTTTTAATTAGTTATATAACTTTTTCTCTAACTTTGGAGAAAAATAATAATCATCAGTGGTGGTCTTAGAAAAATGAAGGCGAGAAGCCCAAACCAGTTTGTGGGACGTGAATATTTATATTTAGAGAAAAACAAAATGTTTTGTATGCAAAATAGTTTGAACTCAAAATCTCAAGCATGTTTTAGCTTTCAATTATTATTACTCTATAAGAGACTTAATGAAAATTTAGGGGGGGGGGGGGTAAATTTATATATTAATGTCGGCCGGAAGCACCAGCTTCTAATGCTTGGTGTCTGGGTCAGCTCTCATAATCATATATGAAAAGATAACACATTTATTTTCGAGTTTCTAATCTTCAATCACAAATATAAGAGAATATCTTATAACTTTTATTGGTGAATTAAATTAGAAACTTATAAGAAGTTATCATGTAGTTTATTTTGCTCTTAATGATCATTATTTTTTTTTTTAAATGTATATTGCATGGACTTTTAGGTTTGTCTCATAATATCATATTTACATACTTTTCAACAAAAGAACACATCAAAACAGAATAAATATTGTTTCCAACAGTTCTAAATTGGTGATAAATAAATAAATGTGTTAATTATTTTAATGATAGGATGCATTTTAAATTTATAAGTAAATAAACTTCTTAACGATAAATATATTTCATAGCTAAATGTATCTTGATTAGCCATTTGAATCTAGAACAACTAAACACTTTCATAATGCCAAATCATTTGCTCCTCCTTGTGAAGTTGTTGTTGGGTCGTCGTTGTTCTCCATGACAATTTCTGCTCTTAGTTTAGGCTGATTTAATAAGTATTACGACTTGAGTAGTTTTAAATAGAATGGTTTTTAATATCTATATTTTTATCAAACAAATTATTATAATAGGATATTTTTTTTCTTCCTATCATTCTTTCATGTGGTTGGTAATTCTGTTGTTGCTATTGTATATAAATATTGTTGTAGATTCCAAATAATATTTTTCTGTAACTCGATTCCAAATGAGTTTAATTAGTGAATTTTTTCAGATTCATGTTTTTCTCTATTCATAGTGTTGTTTTTCTAGTCGCATTCACGATTGACACTTTTGAATGTCGACTTTCTATTTAGAAGATAAAATAAACTTAAGTTGCAGGGCAATCAAAGTGAGTATGATTCGGTATCATCATTGAATGTAACTTTATACCAATATAACAATATCTTTAGTAGATTCTCTTTCAGATATTTGAATGGCTATTCACATCGCTCATATTTTCTTTTCACAGTTGTAAATAAAAAACATAAAAATTATTAGATTTAACATATAGTGTTTAAATTCAATAGACAATTTAATACTCTGCTTTTATCATGTTTAATGCAACATAGAATGAGTGGAGCTGTTATTTTTATGTAATTATCGACAAAGTAACAATTTATGACCATTTTACCATAAATTTAAGGTGTTGAAAATTCACAATTGTAATAGAAATGTTGTTCCAAACAGCATCGATAGTATTTTTTCTATCTTCCCATATTGAGAAACAAACACACAAATTTAGAATGAATGATCAAAACTTTTCTAAGGTTTTTTAGATTTGTCAATGAAAGACTTGACAATCTTCTATTGATTTAGTGGATGAGAGAAGAAAAATTGAGGCCTAGATGCTAGATATTTACCTTTTGAAAAATGGAATTTTTTTATTATGTTGTTATTTGCACTTTTAATTTTAGTGAATAAGTAAAAAAAATATTTTTTATAAAAATTTCCTATTATTTATATCATGTGTTTTTTTTCTTTGTCATTTTAACTATTTTAACATTAGTTTTTTGTCATGTGCTAGATTTTCAACTCGCGCTACGCGCAAGTTTGTATTAATAATTAATTTAATTTTATATTTAAATAATAAAATGATAAATTATTTATATAATTTTTTCTGTGAATTATATTCAAAATATGATTTATTATTATTCTATTTAAAATTTTATAAAATTGTATGTATTGAATAGCCAATATTAAAATGTCTCTTTGTTTGTATAGGTAAATGTATAAGTATATTTATAGGCATAATTATATTATTTATTTAGTCATAATTTATTTTAAAATAATATAATTTTTTGGATACGTATTAACTACTACTATATTGTTATTAACATTTTGATCTTAATTTTTTTACTTATCTTTCTAGATCAATGACATTAAAAATTATTTCATATGTATACTGTCTAACTTTGTTTTATATTTACCAAATTTTTATAATGAAAGTATAGATATTAGATATTTACTGTGTGCTTGTATGTATTGAAAATGCTTCAATTTAATTCTCTTAAATGCACATATATATAATGTTTAGATTTAGGTTTTAATCATAATAAATATTTTGATAAATTTAAACAATAGTATTTTTTTTGTTAGATATAAGAAAAGGGAGAATGAATATACTTTTAAGCAGCGTTAAGCAAAATTTTTTATTAAGTAAAAATATAGGAGATCTGTAATATTATATATATATATATATATGTGTGTATATCTTTTAACTAATATAATTGCAGTATAATTAATGTGAGGACTATGATGATTTATTAGTTCACTTGTATCTTTTTCTAATTTTTAGAAGTTTTTCAAAATTGTAGTGTTTATATTTTACTGATTAATACTCTTAAATAATATATTCTTATGTTGATTAAAGTATAATGAATATTTATTATCGCTGAAACTCTATTCTAATATTAATACTATTTTAAAATATTATTAAACATTTAAGTAACTTATTTGGTGAACTTCTTTAGATTTTTTTTTAAAGTTTTCATATATTTTATTAACATTTTTTTCAAATATATTTCTTTGATAAAACTCGTATGAGTTCATTTTAATTTTTATATGTTATGTTGATTGCTGTAATTATTTTTCATAAACATGGATCATATCATTTTATAGGTGACTTACATTATAATGTATAAAGAGTCACCTTGTACTTTATTTTATTCTTAATGACCTTTTTTGTAGATTACAAAAAATTTAGATTCTTTTCAAAAAAAATTTATCTAATTGGTTTAATGAAGAAGTTGATCATAATTTTCTAAAAACAATTGTGTCAACACATAATATAGTATTGTTATTAAAATTTTATTTGTTGATGTAAGCCAATGCATTTGAATGATAAAAGGTAGTTGAAAAACGCATAAATAAACAACATAATTAATAACGTGTCTTACTTAAGTGAATTATTTTTAATATCATTTTTAATAAATTTATTGTAAACCAAGAATGGTTTGATAAAAAGAATTAAAATCAAACAACATTTTTCAAGAAAATTGTGCAATCTAATATAAATTTGATAACTTTTAATAGCCGATATAACAATATAAATAAAAAAATTTTAAATACTAAATTCAATTTACTTTTTAATTTATTTGATTACTTTAAATTTTTTTAAATTAAATACCTTTTATTTCGATGTATATGCTATTTGTATGCTTTGGCATACTGTATGATATAAGTTTTTTTTAATATTTTAGACATTAATTTTGAAAGAGTTAACATATATACCAAATTAGTTCGTTTTTACTATTTTTTGTTTATATTAGATATTTTAAATTTTATTCTGATAGATGATATTTGAAAATTTAAGATTTTTAAAAATATTAAACTACGATGATGTTGATATTTTAAATTATATGTCAATATTTTTAAAATAAAATAGAAAAAAATCGTTAGAAAGATTGTGGATAAAAATATTTTTTGCTAAATTTTTCATTTAAAATTTTCTATAAGTTGGTATAATATCAAGCTAAGTTTTAAGAAATTTTTTATATCTGTTAATTTATATTTTTACACTGGTTTTATTTTACATACATGATTATGAAAGTTTTTTAAAACAAAAACCATGATTTCTTTTTACAAAAAATGTTTTTCTTGTTAGTTAAAATGTTATATTTAGTTTTCAAATATTCATTTTAAATATTAAGTTATCTATTTTCATAAAAAGAAACATTTTCTTTTTATATCTTATTTGATTTTCATTTTATTTTGATTGAAATAATTTTCTTAAGAGTATATTTAAAATAACAAATTTGGATGCTTAGCTGGTATATTATTAACGTTACTTGTAAATGAGCAATTATCTCAAATAGCTATTTTGAAATTTTTATTTTTAAAAATTTTAAACTTTACCTCCAAAACCCCAACTCATAACTCTAAACTCTAAGTCTAGATTACTTAACCCTAGGGGTATAAATTTATATTTACACTCTTTAATAAAACTTATTTTGATTTTTCTCCTCAAATGCTATTTTTGACAAAAAAAAATTTAGTGTTATCCTAAGTTATTTTTCTTTGTAAATTCTCTCTAAAACACTTCAAATAATATAAATCCTCATTTTTAAAATATACGTGTTTAGGTTCATAGTGTCTTTATTGTTTGAAATTTTTGTATTCTTTAAAAATAATTTTTTGTTAGTTAACATTTATGTTAATATTCTAGAGGTTCTAGTTTCAAAATGATCAGTTGATGATATTTCTTTTTTTTATTAAATTTAACCATTGATTCTATTTCTATTTTGAAAGAGAATAATTTTTGAAGATATTCAAATTTTAAAAACCTAATGAAATGAAAAGGTGAGGTAGTATACTTTTATTTTGTGACTTGCAAATAATATGTGGGACACTTTCAATGATTTATAGCATCAAATTGTAATATATTTATGTTACTTGTGAATATTTTCGAATAATCTATATACCTTATAATTTTGAAAATCACGGTGTTTTTCAATTATCTATATATAATGGTTGTTTGAAAATTTGTTATTATTTCGAAAATTTAATTAATTATTATAATACAACTTCAGAAATATTAACATTTTTAAAAAATAGCAATTTAAAATACTGATTTGTCATAATATGATTGGTCGTTTAACATCCTATGTGGACATCCTCAATGGTTTATAGCCTCAACTTTTATATAGTATAGATATCAAAATGAATCAGTTGATGATATTTCTATTTTGTTTATTAAATTTAACATTGATTTCTATTTCTATTTTGAAAGAGATAATTTTTGAAGATATTCACATTTTAAAAATAATAAATGAAAAGGTGAGTAGTATACTTTTATTTGTGACTTGAAATAACATGTGAACACTTTTAATGATTTATAGCATCAAATTGTATATATTATATGTTACTTGTGAATATTTTCAATAATATATAACCTAAATTTTGAAAATCAAGTGTTTTAAATTTATCTAGTTATAATTGTTTGAAAATTTGTATTTTGAAATTAATTATTATTTTTGTTAGTATTTTCGAAAATCTGTTATATATTAAGTTAACTTATATATAATGTTTTTATTTTTGTAAGTTTACCATATTTGATATTTATTTCTATTTATACTGAAATAATACAATTTCAGAAATATTAACATTTTTAAAAATAGCAACTTAAAATATTGATTGGTCATAATATGATTAGTCGTTTAACATCCTATGTGGACATCCTCAATGGCTTATAGCCTCAACTTTTATATAGTATAGATATCAAAAATTCAAAATGAATCAGTTGATGATATTTCTATTTTGTTTATTAAATTTAACATGGATTTCTATTTCTATTTTGAAAGAGATAATTTTTGAAGATATTCAAATTTTAAAAATAATAAATGAAAATGTGAGTAGTATACTTTTATTTGTGACTTGAAATAATATATGGACACTTTCAATGATTTATAGCATCAAATTGTATATATTATATGTTACTTGTGAATATTTTCAATAATATATAACCTAAATTTTGAAAATCACATGTTTTAATATCTAGTTATAATTGTTTGAAAATTTGTATTTTGAAATTAATTATTATTTTTGTTAGTATTTACGAAAATCTGTTATATATTAAGTTAACTTATATATAATGTTTTTATTTTTGTAAGTTTACCATATTTGATATTTATTTCTATTTATACTGAAATAATACAATTTCGGAAATATTAACATTTTTTAAAAATAGCAACTTAAAATACTGATTTGTCATAATATGATTGGTCGTTTAACATACTATGTGGACATCCTCAATGGCTTATAGTCTCAACTTTTATATAGTATAGATTGCGTAATCAAAATATTAAAAGAAACTCACATTTCGACTTCGATTAATTGTATCCGTAAAGCCAAAAATGAGGGTACAGATTAATCAAAGCAATGTTCACTCGGACATATCATTTGGAACTCTGCATAGATACTTGTTACTAAATTCGGGTGAATAAACTCGTTGATTTAAGGCAAAAATAGGATAAGCATTTTAAAAAAAAAAATGAGGCAAATATTCTTAAAACTGAATACTACTAGAACTAGGTAAACTGTAAATTTTATATCATGCTCATTATAGCAAACCCATCAAGATTCACTTGTACAAACAAAACTTTAATCCGATCTCGCTTGGATAAGAACAGATCAGCTCTGAAATGACCATCATAATCAACATGCATGTTTGCTAACTTGTTTTTTAAATAATCTATAATTCTGAAGGGGGAATTTGTGGGATGATCATATTGACCGTTAATATTCAACAAATGACCATATATTAAAGTAGAGTTCAAATGTGACAATTTCACACATAAATGGACCAGAGCCAGACGCTCATTTTTAGCGCGTGATGCACATCAAAACCAATTTACTAAACTATACTATACTATATTTATGATAAAAATAGTATAGAACAATTGATTAATTATAGTTGTTGATACATGAGGTTTAATAAAAAGAAGATACATTGGAAAATATGAGGAAACAATGGATGGTGGGATAGAAAATGTTGATAGCGATGATGAAATAACCAGTAATAGTTGGGGTGAATTTTACAAGTAGAATAACAACAAATACAATATACTTTGTGTTACAAATTTAATCTACAATTTTAAAATATAATAAAATAAAAATGGTAAATTGTTCATCTATTTTAATCATGTTTACTAACTAATTGCAGTGAAAAAAAGTGGAACCATCAAAAATGGAAAACAAAAGATGGTTATGGATATTATAGGTGGAATTGATTGAGAAAAAAGATGAAGTAAAGAAAAATACAAAAATAAAAGAGGAGATGGAGAAAGAGAAGGGAGAAGAGGATGATGAAAAGAAAGAAAAGAAAGCTAAAAAAGAAGAGAAAGAGGAAGAAAAATATATAGAACATGAGATTTTAAAAACAATGAAGAAGACAAAAATGTTATTTAATAGAGATATTATAGAATAGAACTAGAAATTTTTTGCTAAGCAAATTGTTCTCGTGAAAAAATTATGTTTGTTTGAAATTTTTCAAAATATAGTATATGTTAAAAATATTTATATTTTTCATATGATCATTTGATTTAGCTATTTATATATGAAAATTATATATGAAAAATTGGGATGAAGAATAATAAAAATTAAATAAGAAAGAAAAAGAAAAAAGAAGAAGAAAAAATAGATAAATAGTTATTATTGTATAGGGGTAGTAATTGTAATATTATATAAGATACACAATATATCCTAACCAAAGCTTTGTTATGGTTATTGAATGAATTATAATTTTCTTTATGGTTATACAATACAGTTACCCAATTCTGAATTCAGACGATAGGTTTAATAGCAAAAAAAAAAACATCTCAATAAAAGATGAGTCGACGAAATTGGCCGCTTGACATTTGGTAGAACATCCTTAGCCATAGACATGAAATTTATTATCCGGGAACTTGATCCGATCCAAAATTCATTCCGGATCTATTCTAAAAATAGGATATCTAAGGTGTTTAAATCCGAATCCGGATAGAAAAATTTGGATCCGTCCAAACCAAATTCGTATCTTAATTTTTAGGCTCAGTCGAGATCCGGGTCCATATATTTAAAATATCTTAAAATTTTGATTTTATTAATAATTATATTTGATATATTATATATATAATACATCTTATAATAATATATTTAATTTTAATTATATTATATGTCATAATATCATAAATTTTATATAAATATTTAATTTAAATACTATTTTAGAACTTTTAGAATATTTTTATTTTTTATTATTTTTACATATTCGGATCTGAATCTGGATATCCACGGGTATCACAATATCTAGATGGATATCCGACGCTCGGATATCCGGAAGACACGAATCCGAATCCAGATACTAAAATTACAATCCGACGAATCCATATCTGAATGTAAATACTCTAAATTTCTAGAATATCGAGATCCGTCTCACCCTTAACCATGGACTAGACTTTAACATGCGCGTTCGCGCAAATATTTATATTTGAATTTTATGACAAATTGGTAAAATATTTATTACTATTTGGTGTTTTTTATTATGTAACTTAATATGTCTTGTTCGATATTATTAATATATAATTATATATAATTTTATTCATATTTTTATTTTTTATGAAATAAAATCTATTAATATATAATTTATTTGTATTTTAATATATTTTAAAAAAACTTAAAATAAATATAATCATATAAGAATCTAAATAGAATATTTAATCTATTTAATCCATTTCGTTAATTTTTTTGATGATTTTTAAAGAAAATGGATTAAATTTTGTTTATAATTCTTATTGATTAAAAATTATTAAAGATTTTGTAATTTAAATAATCTACATTTCTTTTATTTTAATTTACAAATATAAACCATGAACTCTAAACTAAAAAATTATATAATCATATAATATAACTTTTATCTTGTATAATTTACTTTTATTAAACTCAAATTTATATTTCTAAATTTATAATTTAAATTTATAAATTAAAATAATATATATAATAAAAATATATATTTTTAAAAAAATTTAAATAATAATAATTTATAATATTTTAATAATAATTACGAATTTAATGATATTTAAAATTGATAATCAAAAGATTTTATAAAAAAATTGTTAAAGTAAAATAGGAAATATTCAAAAATAAATAGTAAAATATTCTTATGTGTAATAATATATTTTATTCACATGATCTAATATATGAATATTATTTTTAATATAATAAAAATTATTAATGAAATGGTTCAATGATTTTTTATATATAGATAAAACTATGACTCTATTTTAATAGATTAGATATCAAAACAAACATATTTCATTCAGTATTTATTATTAGTTTGGAGGTATCACATATTTATTGAAGAGTCTATATTAATCCTAATATATAATTTATGGATGGATCATCTCCGGATATTCAAATGATATACAAAATAAAAATATAAATCTCGTATCCGTATAATTACACATATTTAGTGTCATTTTCGAACCCGGACCAATTAACCCACTGAAATTTGTCTACTGACTACTACTAGACCAACTACGTGTGGTTATTTCCTTCATTTTATATTAGTATCTTTAATAATATAATCAAAATATATATAAAAACCATTCACACAATGATAAATGTCACATTCGAATGGCTTGAGAGTTTTTCCGTCTAAGAATCTTTCTATCTTTTTCTATCTCTATCTTCTTTTTTATTTTGTTTATGATAAATTCATTTGTCAAATATTTAGATATTTTTCTTCAAAATCACAATCGATCTTTAATTTTCTCTATTAAATTTATTTTTATTCATATTCATATAAGATACTCAATTATATTTGAATTATAAAAATGATAATAATGTTAATAATTTTCTATTATAATATGAACTTATTCATTTACAGTAACAAAATCATCATGTAACTTTCCATAACAATTTAATCACTGAAATACATACTAATATTTATTATAAATGGTTATAATTTTAATGGAAATATATGGGATATTTTAGGATATACGGATTCAGATATGCATTCGTCGGATTCGTAAAATTGTTATCCCGATATTCGGGGTTAGGATATTGAGAATAAAATCTGAATACACGCGGATATCCGGATATGTCTTTTTTAATTAAAAATAAATCAAAAACTAACTATTAACCATATATTTAGTCTATTTAAAATTATTATTAAAAAAACCTTAAAATCATTAAAATTTAATAAAATTAAAATTTTAGTTATTTTATATAAAAGTATATATAATATACATAGATAACTATAATTAAATTTTAAATATTTAAGAAGTACAATTTTTATCTACCATAAAAAGTCACAATAGGTCCATTTCTATAATTACATATATTTAATTATTTACATTAATCTATTAAATATATAAGATTTCTAAAAATATTAAGAGTTATAAAGATATTAAATTACAAATCTGTTAAGAAGATCCTCACAAAATCTTACTAAATTGTTTTTAATATTTTAATTAATAAATCAAATAATTTCGTAATTAATTATCTAATACTATTATAATTAATTTTAAATAAAAAATATTATAAAAACAAAATAAAATAAAATTATATGCTATTTTATATTTTTTTTCTATACTAAATTAAAATAAAAGTAATATATGAATTAAGTATGAAAATGATATTAAATTGGTAAAGTAACATATTTACAAAAATACTTTAATTTAAATAAATAAATAAAATAGTATTCACCATTTAAAAATATTATTCACCATTTAAAAGGAGTAAAATTTATAAATTATGCAATATTAATATAAAATAGAATAAAATTGTTAATATATGTTAAAATTTTATATCTACAACTATATAGTATCTATTTATTTATTTTAAATTTTAAATAATATATTATCTAAATATAATTACATAAAAATATAATAGAATATAGCTAATATTTAATTGAAGTGTTATTTACAAAATATACTATTAGAAAATTCTAATTGTTTTAATTCATTTAAGATACTAAAAATTAATTATAATTATAAATTTAACATTTAATTTTAATTATGACAAAATATGTTAAGAAAATTATAATAATCTCATCAAAATTATCATTTTTTTATATAAAACGACCGTTAGTTTAGTAACAAAGAAAATCAAATATGATTTTTGAAGTTTAAAAATTATAAAAAAAAAAGTTACCCGCACGTCAAAGTCTAGTTATCTTTATGTCGACTCAATGAAACATAAATTTTCATCATTAAATGTAACACTCATCTCAAATTTTGGTCTTGTGATGCCAAAAGAACATTGTTCTAACCAGCCGCACTTGGTTAATTGGTTTACTTTCATCTCCAATTTTCAAGGCAAGATTCTATGTAAACTTGTCAATGGTCATGTCCATTAGGTTAAATTCATCTTTGGTAACTCACATAAACTATAAAATACCCCTTTATGTCGATAACATTTATTTTACCTTGTATTGCATGCTGATAACTGAGGTAAAATGAACAAACAAATTGTAGCCTGCACACACTGCCAATTTAAAGGGTTTACTCTACAAACTAAACCCTCTACACCAATCAAAGGGTATATGATTTATATACCCTTCATACTTCCAACCATATATACTACAAAAGATACAATTGAACAAATAAGACTTTAAGGACGATCCTTAAGTAATCTTTCAGTATTATCTACAAACCCAACTCCTTCCTGTTTTGTTCCTGACTAATCCTTCTGCTTCTCCATCACATTTGTTCTTCTTGGAATGACACAATGAAGACATAGCTTTTGCAGACACCACCCTCCTCACCAAGAGTTTCCACTTGGTGTCTTCACCCATCTTTTTGTCTTGTTCTACCCTTTTCTTAAAGTGCCTGTTCCCAAAAGAAAAGAAAATTAAAAAGTTGACTAAGACGCATGAGATTCTAAATATCTACACAGTACCCCACCATCAATTATCACAGCAATTGGCAAAGTTTCAAAAGGTTGGTGACAACAAACTAGTGTCAACGTAAAGCCAAACAACATTTGTCTCTTTCAAAAAGTGAAACTTACTATCAAACAAGTGTTTTTTTTTATCTGAAGAATCATGGATTTCAAATTAACTCAAAACTTTTTTTCACTATCAACAAATGGTTGTTTTAGTTTTAGATGTGGTCTTCCTAATAAAACGTTATAAAGAAAAGGTTGGGACATACCTGCAAAGAGGGACGCGACAAGATTCTGGCTGATCACAAATAGAAGAATGGAGTCTAAGGAGTTGAAGCATCCGCTTACAACGAAGACAACCTTTCTCGTTACTCCTATTCTTGCATACGGCAAAATGACGTATCAAAAGCTGGAGGCCGTAACACGTGGAAAACGCCTTACAAGGATTTGACTTCTCCCCAAACGGAACTGTCGTTGACTTGTTATCGTCTTCAATGTTTGTTGGACCCACCAACGTACAACCTTGGGTGCATATATGCTCTATACACTCCATTGCCTCGCTTAGTTGCATGTACAGATTCTGCTCCTTTTTGTGTCTCCGTCTTCTTTTCTTCCTCTGAATTAAATCATCATCCAAAACACACAAATAAAAAAAATGCAACATACCAAACCGATAAAGTACTTGTGATCTATTTTGTTTTTACGGATATTGCATAATATCAATATTTGCTTTGGTTCCTAGAGTTACGAATATTCTATTTTTTTTTGTTAGAAATCGAAACGGATAACAAATCGAATAAAAATTTACGGATAATTTGTGGCCCTTGTAATAGGAGATACCATAGTGACTTTTAAGTATAAAATCTTAACTAAAAAGGTCTTCCAAACCGAACTGTGTACAAAACCGAGTCTACTTTTGTAGTAACAAAACACATATTATGTGTTTAAAAATAAGTAAGAGCGATGAAATTTTTTTACCGATTCAGTGTCGTCAATGAACTGGAGGATGTCGAGCTCAAGAACAGGATCGTGTTCCTGAAGAAACTTCCATCCTTCGGTCTGCTCAACGGTCTTAAAGTGAGACTGGATAAGACGCATAGATTTGAGACAAACATCAGGAGCATCGCAGAAGCGAGCCATCTGAAGAACGTCGACAACGTTCTCCGCAGTTAAACGCTCAACGACGCCTTTAGAGCAGCGTTGCTTCAGATTCGTCACCATGTACACGTGAGACAACGCTAAAAGATGGATCCCATATTTCTCTAACTCATCCTCCGTCACACTGCGCGTGAACAAAAAAAAACAAAGATACAAAAGTGTGTTTAGTCATTGGTTTGACCAGCTGGTTACTCAAAGGAACACGGTTTGAGATTTAGTTATTTTTAATTACTTAATTAGCCGTTGATTATTTCCATTTTGTATATATGTAACCTTTATATTCTGCCAACTAATAAGAAAATATAGGTTTGATTATCCCAAATAGACTTGGGCACATTTATCCAGAACCAAAGCAAACCAAAAACAAGGTTCAAGTTCGGTTTAGATCCTATCGAATTATTCAAAATTCTATCAGATAACCGAAAAATCTGATATTTAATTTAAAAATTGAATTTTCTGATTTTTAATTTTATATTAACCACAAAACGAAACTAAATAAGATCTAATATTATTTCAAATATTAGCTGGTTCTTAATTTTGTTACTCAAATCGTATTAAAAAACTAAAATAACTGAATCGAAACCGAATTTAAATTTTTAGATACCCGAATGGATCTTAAATTTCTAGAATCAAAGAACCGAACCGGAACCAAAGCGAGAGTTGAATGCCAAATACCAACCTTGAAGAGTAGAGGAATCTGATAAAGGCCGAAACGGCATCGCATGGAACGCCAAGAATCTTGATGGCTCTCTTAGCTCCATAGCCTCGGTAACGTTTCACCGGTTTCTTCATGATGTTCATTAGTACAGGTGAAGCCGAAGCCTGCATTATCCATAAGTTAAACAAAACCAAACCGGAAATATTTAAAATCAAACCGATTTGATAAAAAGAACCAATCATACCAGAATACCGGAATGAGCCGGAATCCGACGGTTGCCGGAGGTAACGATAGTAACGTCTGACGCCGTTAGATTATATGGAACTTTATTGGTGATTAACGAAAAGCCGTCGTCTTCTGACGTGGCGGTTATGGCCATGGCGACAAGGACAGGTTCCATTAATTGCAGAGAGATGAAGAAAGAGAGGTTTGAGAGAAATAAAAAGAGATGTGGTTGTAAGAAAAAACGTTTGGTGCATTTCGAAATATATAGAGCTTAGCGAGGTGGGTCCCATACTCCAACCTTTAAGCGCCTACGTGGCGTAGTTCTTATTACAAATATCTTTTTGTTTCTGTCTAGTCTTATATTACACGCTCTTAAGCTGGCGCGTGATCTGTTTTACCAAAATAAATATCTTTTTTTTTGGACTAGCTACCTAATATTTTTTTTTGTCTATTGGGCCACAACGGGCCGGCTTAGCTAGCCCAGTAGTCTACTGTTGGAGCTAGGGGTTGAACCCCAGGTGCCTGAGAGTTTGCTGTGGTACGCAGACCACTCGACTAGATGCTCCCGGCAACTAGCTACCTAATAACTTTTGCTATTTGTTTTGTAACGTAAAATAGCATTTTTGGATAAATCCGAAAGTGTATTAATCTTAAGAATACTTTATAAATCACCAAAAAATCTTGAATGAAGAAAATCATGTAGAAAGAACCTTCCTCGTATAGTGTTTACCTTCCTCGTATAGTGTTTGACTAGCGACAAATATCTAAGAAATTTAAAAAATTTAAAAATCTAAATAGTTTGAAATTTGGTATTAGAAAAAAAAATTCTTTGAAAAATTATCTAATTATTTTTTTGAACATCATGAAGAGTAAATTATAGAATTTATATTTTAAAAGTATTAGAAATATTACCATTTAAAAGTACAATTTCTTTTGCTTAAATAAAAGTCCAATTGCAAAATTATTAAACTAAATGGTACGCAAATTTGCGTTAGCATTTAAAATTTACTTTAAAAATTGGATTAACATGTATAGCATATTAATATAGCCGACGTGGTGTAACATACAAACCTAATCACAAGTTCAATCGACGGTGTACCACTGCTAATATATATTGACAATAGCATAGTTTAATATTTTTATTATTTTTCCCTGAAAAAGCGTCTAATTATAAGGATGCTTTTGTTTGTGATCCAGAAAACAATACTACTTTTTGTCCATGTAGGCAGATTTTATGCTCGCTTGTGAATCTTATGTGGAAAGTAAAATAACCAGACCATAACATGGGTTTGTCGTCAAAGGGCTATTTTTTTGTTTATATCTAGAAAGGCCGGTTATTGCAATATACCGACCTTTGCCTATTCCCAAGAGCCACCCTCCTCAATCCTCATCCAACGTGCCATTTTGTTCTCGTCCGCTCTTACAAGCCCTCTTGTAGCACCACTCGTGATCCCCTACCCCTAGTTTATTATCCATTGCGTGACGCAATTTGAGTTATCATTTTATGTTCCATTACTATATTTCCATACGACGTTAGAAAGTTCTTATCCTCTTGATTGGTTATATTAGCATATGATATCTATCAGATCTTTATTAACAATAGTTTCACCTCCTATCATCTTCAAACATGTTTTTCATCGAAATTCAGACAAATGAAACAAATATAATCTATTCTGTTTTCAGCCATTCTTTTCAATGAATAGCATATAATCGTAATACAACCAACAATACCGGACTTTTGATTTTGTCTACGAAGATTACCTACTAAATAATTATATATGGTTATAATCAAAAACAGCTAATCTGTTGAACTATCATATCTAACCGATTAAAATTGCATATTGTTTAGTAGTAGTGGTATTTTATATTCTGATAGTATATATAGAAGATACTACAATTATGTACGCTATGGAATACTTGCGTATTGTTCATACTATTGGTGTTTTTTTCTACATTATTAAAATATATTCTTTTTCTGAAGTACTCCCGTTCGTTTTTTAATATGATGTTTTAGAAGTTTTATGTTGTTTCAAAATATAAGATATTTAAAAAATTTAAAGTATGTTTTGAGGTTTTAAAATCAACTGTAACTTTATTGAAAATTGTTCAACCAATAAAATTTAACAATTTTTTATTGAATGATTTTAAAATTAGATCTATAAAAGTATTTTTAATGAAATATAAATGTCTTCTTAATTTCAATGCCTAAACTAAAACATCGTATAAAAGGAAACAGGGATTGCCATTTTTGTTTATAATTCTTCATATTATAGTTTTATTTATATTTTTAAATAGTATTGATTTTTATAGTTTTTTAATGCGTCTAAAATGTCATTTCATCAATCTTCAAAATCAAAACTAACAAAAAATGCAACCCACCTGTTAAATTTGTTGGGAGGAAAACCTATGGTAGATCGTATATCTTTTTCCTTTTTGTCCAAACAAAAACTATTCATTAGAACAGATGTCATTAATAGCACTAGAAGCTTTTATCCAAAATAACCTTCAAATTTAAAAATCATAAAATAGCATTTGCTTAACAACAAAACAAAATAATTAATAATTAATTGTTGACAAAAATAATAATTAATTTAACATAAATTTTAAACTAAAAATCAGATAAATGTCTATTATAAAACTATAATATAGATTTAATAATTTAAACCCATCGAAACTTATATCCTAAACATTAAAATTCAAATTCAAAACATCAAATTTAAGGGAAATAATTTCTTATATCATTTACTAAAAATAATTTTATATTTTTAAAGAGAATGTTTTTTTTATAATAAGTTAATTCTATAATGAATTAACCAAATATCTAGCTACTATCTCTCGAAGCAAAGCAGACATCAAGACCTCGCTTGTATTATATGTTTATCTAATATGTTATTTGAAATAAAAATAATGTTTTGATATTATTTTTTATTTTATGGTTTTTGAATAATCATTCTTGGTTTTATATGCACTAAATTATAGATTGCACGTTTATTTAAAAATAAAAATGGGTTAAACAAACAATTTTGTTATTAAAGGGGAAAATTTCATAAAAACACCCTAACTAAAATTCAAGTTTTTAATACCCAAATATTTTTCGTATCCAATTTAATACCATAACTATTTTATTTTAACCATTTTAATACATAAACTTCTATAGTCACAACCATTTTAATACCCAAAGTTTGTTTATTTTAATTGAAATTACTAATAAATTTCATTTTTTTTAAATCTCTAAATCAAATAAAAAATATTAAAAATTTCTAGTTTTGTTTCAATATTTAGGAAGAAGGTAAATAAATTAGGTAGAAAATTAAAAATTTTGAAGGAAAAAATAATAAATTTGTTTTTATTTCAGAAATCAAACTAAATGCAATATTAAACACATAATTAAAACTTTTACTACTAAAATTAAGATTATACTAAATCTAGTTACTAATATTTTAGCACACAAAATAAAATTAGAAATTTTTGAGATTTTTTTTAAATTTAGAGATTTTTAAAATTTCGTTGGAAACTTATTAGTAGGTTTAATTAAAATAGACAGAGTTTAGTTGTTAAAATGTACAATTTTAAAATTTTTGTATTAAAATGAGAAAAATAATTTATTTGAGTATTAAGTTGGATAACGAAAAAAATCTATTATATTAAAACAGGATCATGACCTATTGATAAATGTTTGGTCTAACTATTTATTATATATGTATTATTATTTTGTATTAATAACATTAAATCTTTTATATTATTGATAAATAAATAATTAAATATAAATATAATTATAAAAATATAAATATAAAATTAAAATTAAAATTTTCAAAAAGTAAAATAAAATAAAATATATATCCGCCCTTTCAAAGGGCGGGTTAGAATCTAGTTAGGTATTAAAAGGCTTAGAAAACTTAGTTGAAATTTTTTTATGAATTTTTTTTTACTATTTTTTGGTAAAAGATTTTATTTTATCACGAGAAAAAAACAGTTCATGTTGTAGCCCGCCGATTGTTACGTTGAATCTGGTGATAAAGTTCGCATGATGTATGCTGTTGCCACGTTTTCGAGTTTTGTAGGCTGTGCAATGATTATCTTCAGATTGTGGTGTACGTTTATAAACGCAATGGTGGATGTCACCCATTGACACGAGGCCACGTGGAACGGTTGAGCTTTGAAGAAGTTTTAGCTCTCCTCTGAGTTCGAGACACGTCGTTGGCGCGTGGTAAGCTAAGTGGAGAACAGAAACGAAAAAGATAAGGGCGGCCGGGGGGGGGGGGGGTAAGGAAAGAGGGTAGGGTAAAATAAACAGAGGTAAATCTATCAAATAGATTTTTTAAAAGTTTTTGTCACAAAATAGTACTAAAAAATAACTAAAATAAACTTTTTTTTATTTTAAATTTTAATATTTTAATTTTTTCTATTTAATTATAAACCTCAATTCCAAAACTCAATCCATAACTCTAAGCCCTAAGTTTAGATTAATTAACCCAAAAGATATAAATATATATTTATAGCCTTTAATAAGTCTATTTTTGTCATTTTTTTTCCTTGAGTGTTATTTTGAGAACAAAAACTTTTTAAGATCTATTTTGATCTTTATCTCAATAAAAAATTGGTCAATTTTCTTTAATATAATTATTTCTTTGATATTTGATCCAAAAAACAAGGGGAGTGGGGGGCGGATTTGTACCCTAAGTTTGATATCACTTTGCAAAATTATTTTTAATGAATGATTATTTTCAAAAATAACTTAACTTTTGATGAAAATAGACTTAACTATTTTTCCAAATATTTATAAAAAAACTTAGACCATCTCCAATGTATTTTGCTATTTTCACTTCTAAAAGAGAGGAACTCTATAATAGAGGTGAGATATACTCCAATGTATTTTTCTAAAATAGCAATCTTCAAATATAGAGTAAAAAGTAGAGTAATGTTATTTATTCCTCTATAAATAGAAGAAAAAATAGAGATTTTATTATAGAAGAAAAAATAGAGGTGAGTTAGAGCAATTTAACCTCTAAATGCTATTATAGAAGTGAAAATAACAATGGTTGGAAATGCTCTTAGGAAATCAATTTCACCCCTTTAACTCTAAACTCTAAACAATAATCTCAAATTGTAAACTCAAATGTTAATATATTTTTGATAATGTGTATTTTTTCAAAGTGGAATAACTTATGATATTTTTGGCAATTTCTCAAAAAACAAACTATTTCTTTGACATTTTGTTAACCAAAAAATCTTTGACATTTTTTAATTGTTGGTTCAGCTGGGTACGAGTTGGTAGACAATAGCCATGGTGGATTTGAGTGGCTTTGAGCCTTGATCGGTCCACTGCTGAGAGCATGGACGGCCTGACCAGTTGCTCAAACTATCAGCTTAGTAGGATAGTCCATAACCACAACAGATCTGATCTGATCCGTGAGCTGGCCAATGTCCCACCAACTTATTGTTTTCACTTGGATCAAAACTAAGCTCGACAAAGCAAATCTCAGATTAATGATCATAAATATACATTTCACCTTTCTTTTCCATTTGTTATTTTGCATTCCTTTTGATTTATGATAATTGAGTTGGGAAAATGATAAGGACTCGTGTTTAACAAATACATTAAAAATATGGAATACGTTACAAAAAAGTGGAATGCAAGCTGTCAATGTTATTTTATGATGTAAGTCTTGGTTATGTTCACATAAGTATTGATTATGATAATGTTAGTCAATAGTCAAGAATCACGATTATGTTCTAGATAACTATTAAGAAATGGTTTCAAAACTTTTAGATTAGTTTCCAAACGGTAATAGTGATCGGCATAAACTATTAGATTTAATGATTTTTCTTAAGATTCTCTCATCTGTTTATTATTATTAAATAGGATTACATAAACAATGATTATCCTCTCTTTAAAATGTTACTAGAATCTAATCCCCACACGTTTGTACGAATAAGATTTTTTATTCGATAAATGTTATTTTGATATTACAATAATATTTTAAATATATAATTTATATTTTAGAGTTCTATATGTATAACTCTGTAATTTTATTGTTTATGTTTATTATTAGAGAATATTAATTGTTTGAAGTTACTTTGTTATTAATCTTATTACCTACTAATGTATTTTTGAGTTCGATACAATAAATTTAAAATAGGAAATAGTCAAACAGAGCATCTACTACAAAATCTGGTTTTAAATCTCTGCAGCTTGCATGCAATACTTTTTTTGTTAATTTAGTTATACTATAGAAAATACATTTATTTAGAATAATTCATATTTTCATTGTGTTTAAAATATACTTAAGCATCTAGTATTTTAGTATATTTCTGGATTTTATAATTAAATATATTTTATGTTTAAATAGTTTATGAATGTAAGATTTTTGTACCGGCAATTGTAAATAAAAATATTATCTTCCAATGTATTTCGAGCTTAGAATAATTTATTTTTAATCAAAAAAAATTGTACAAAATGAATATTTATTTAAGATAATATAGAATCTTGATTAGGAAAATATTATAGATTACATTCATAAATTTTTATCCAAAAGTTTAGAGAAATATTAATTATTTATGGTGACATATTATTTATAGAAATTTTATCCAAATAGAATACTTTTGGATGCTATGGTATAGAACATTTCTGATATTTTTTATTAGATTAAGATTTTAATAATACATTTCTTTTGATTTTTACAACATAATTTGTTTTCTTTTGTGTTGCATTTAAAAAAAAATATATACTGTAGCTTCTATGACTTTATCTTTTGTAAAATTTGAACCATTATCATTTTGAGCTTGAAATATTTATTTTCAAAATTTTATATTTGATCAAGAGAAATTGAAAAACATTATGCAACTATTTTTACGTTTGAAAGATTATAAGAATTTTAATTTTTGTTAGTAAATTTATGAATCACTTATAAAGTATATTTGACATTTTGTGTAAGATTTTTTTTCAATTAGTATATTTGTTATAATTAAAAATAACATTTAAGTTTAAAGTTAAAATTGATTTATCATTAATACCTTTAATGAATTATTAAAGTTTCAAAATTTCTAATAGCCTATTTTAAAAACATTACATGAATAAAAGTTAATCATATATATAGTTCTGTTAAATTTAATTCATAGATACTTCTATTTAATATAATTCTGTTATATTTAATTCATATAGTACTTCTATTTTAATACAGTATAGACTAACAATTACAAAAGTTATAAATATATCATATAACTTTTTCCGTTTTATAATAAATTAATTCATAATAATAATAATAATATATTACTAATTATTACTTTAATTAATGCAATATTTTATAAATAGTAATGGGCTTGTTTTTTTATTCTTATATGATTTTTGAATATATTGAGAATATTCTTTAGTTAGGATTGAGAAAGTTTGATTTCGTTTTTGTTTCTTATTTGATTTAGTAGTTACTTTTGGTTCTAGGATTTAGCAAGTTATTGATTTAATATATTTTAATAGAGTAGATATTAGGGATGACGAAGATATTTTTTTATTTTTTTTATGATTCAATCAATCAACATTGTCATGTATTTTACGATTTGTTGCCGAACCTGCTAAACTGAAATAGACACGTAATAAACCGTTGTAAAACTGAGGTTTATACAATCTTGCGGTGGGTAATCTTTAGTTTCTTAATAGTCATAAAATGATTACTAAAAAGAAAATGTGATCTGAAAACTCTTCTTATGCTTACGTAAACTTATACATTCATTCGAAAAAGAAAAAAAACTTATACATCCAATATTCTAGCAAAATGTCTTATAAATGTGATATATCTTCTTTTTTGGGTCAAAGTAAATGTGATATATCTTTCATTTTGAGTTTTATAATTATAATTTTTTTTAACTGAGGCTAGCAATTATCAGTTAAATACAACATTGTTTCCAATTTTTTTAAAATCAGTTACAACATGTTTTACTCTTTATAATAGATGCCATTGGTTGGAGCCTCGGAGGTGTCTGTTTGCCCGATAGTATATCAACTAAACTATGTTAATTTATTACTTTATTTAACGGGTGACCTGGTTGTAGTAGGGCATCTTTATCCCTAAGAACCCCCAATGGGGTTCTTATTTATTTTTTTTAATTTGTTTTTGAGAATTAAAAAAAAGAAAAAAAAAATTAAAAAACGAATCAATCGCGGACCGCCACGTGTCAGTGAGGTCCGCAAACAGTGTAAGAAACCATCAAAAACAGTTTCTTAATTAAGGATTTTTGGAGATGATTCTTGCACTGTTCACGGGTCCCACATGTCAGTGGGGTCCGCGAACAGTGCAAGAACCCCCTCTAAGAAACTCGGATAATGATGCTCTAAGGCACCATGAAACATTCTGATCATTGATCTGCATGGTATGTGGAGGATTCTTGCACCCAGAAAAAGGTGGAGGATTTTTTTTTTTTTTTTTTTTTTTTTTTTTTTTTTTTGTAAAAGGGCAAGTATGTGGAGTATTGAAAGGTATCTTTTGGATCCCACTCACTTTAGTGAAATGTGAATTTTGTAAAATGTTGTAGTTTATTATGTTAATTGTTTCTTTTTCTATAATTCTAGTTTCATTTTCGTGGAATTCGTCCTTAGTTAAATTTAGAACAAGTTGGGGATATAAAAACAAAAGTTGTTTCCTGGAGACTTCAACTAATTACCTTAATTGTAGTTATACCATTTCGATTGCTTTAGGGTTTACTCCTACAAACGTCATGATATTATCTTAGATTCAAGTTAACTTAATTTAGCTAGTAATTATTTGTCGGATATAAAATTCCAAACTAAATTTTGGTCAACTATTGTAATAGCTACTAGAGTTTGACCCGCGCACCCGCGCGGATGTTTATTTTAATTTGTTTATAAATGTATTTTGTTAGTACTGGAATTAATGTTGTTTCTTACTATATAAATATTTTTATACATTCTTTAATATGTTTTGTATTCAAGGTATTTTCTAAGCCAATAAAATGATTAATAATATAATAACTAATATATATTATTTAAATTTTAGATGTAACTAATCTATGTATAACATAAATTGACTACTTTTTTTTGGACACAATTGATATATTTTTTTAATTATAAAAAACACTATTTTATATGTAGATCTTATATTGTATGAAAATGTATTAATTTGTTTTTGTATAAAATGTATATATATATATATATATATATATATATATATATATATATAAATAAGAAGAACCATGATTTAGCTTGCAGGAAGGATATACGAAAACAACTTTCGAAATTAGTATCTATACAGATTTTAGGTATGATAATAATGTTTCTATAAAAAATAAGGTAATATTACTTCATTGTTAAGATCGCACGAGAGATATACGGAAACAACTTTGGAAATTAGTTTCAATACAACTTCAAAAAAACAAGGTAATATTCCATTGTCAAATATTTTTAATTCAAATGGACGGTTTAGAAGGTAAACGGGTTAAGTAAACCAAAAGCGTAGGAAAATTGTGTTGTCTTACTTTAAGCCATATTATATTGAAATTGCTAATTAGGATTATTTATTTAAATTTGTTTGTAAATTCCTCTGAAACAATATATGAACCGATTGTCTACTGAAACTTGATATTTTAAATTATTGTATGGTGTCAAATATAAACACAATGAATAAACTTTTTATAAAAAATAGTGAATTTTAGATGTTAAAACAATAAAATTTCAATGAGTCACTGTATAATGAAATCTAAAAAACACATTTTTTGGTCAATATTGTTATGTTCACTATACGTTTATAGGTGTTAGTGAGACAATGTATACAGAGAATCACCGCAGCAAAGAGTTCCTTGCTCTAGAATCAATTACTATAGTAATATCGAAAGTCATGTTAATCTATTACGTTTTAAAAAATAAAAAGACTGTATTAAATAGATTATTATTATTAAGTCAGTGACATAATGATGTAATTATTGAGGAAAACTCAGGGGTATTTCTAATTTGTACTCATGTTTTACTCCATCTGTTTCATTATAAGTGTCACTTTAGGTTTTTGCACACAGATTAAGAAAACAATTAATTTTGCATATTTTCTATATAAAAGCACAATTACCTATACACCTAACCATATTTCAACCAATAGAAAAATAAACTGCAGCATAAAATTAATAAATTTTGTATTGAAAGTCGAAAACGATACTTATTTTATAACAAAAAAATTTCCTAAAATGAAATTTAATTATGAAACGGAGGGAATAATAGTTTAGATGTTCTGGTATATATATTGCTAGTAACAAATTTTATGTCGGTAATGCTAATAGATGCTAGATTTTGGTCCATGTCTTTAAAGCGTGAGAATAATTTTTTATTTACAATTTTTTTATGTAAATTATATTTTGTATATAATTTATATGTTTTAATTTTTATATAAATTCTATACATAGTTTAAATCCATTTTGAAAATTTAAGATGATTTGCTTATTGATCATTCTTGCACACATTCAATTTATTTTAATGATTTGAAATTGAAATCATGTAATTCATACCATTTAGAATTGTTTAAATTTTATTTTGATGATATTAATGAAAGATAGCTAATATGTTCGTTGAACTGTCTCATATTTATTTGCATATCTAATGAAACTAACAACAAAAGCAGTTGTAAGAATATTAAATTTAAATTTAATTTAGATAATTGTATAGTATAAATATTAGCTTATTCTAATATTTTATAAATTTAAATTAATTATTACTAAAATTGTTGAATTTGATTTATTTTGTGCTATATTTACTTATTTTAATTGATAAAATATGTGGTATGTTGAGTTATTTAAATATATTTATTATTTTTTGTAATAATCTATTTATGTTAGTAATAATAGATATAAATATCTAATTTTTATTTTTATTATATACATCAATACTGAATTTGTATTAAGTTATTAGCATATAATAATATTTTGATATTCATAAGAATTTTTTTAATTATTTAAAAGGTTTCTATTAAAATATTTTTTTATTAACAGAAAAATATATATTTTATATTTAAATAAAAATAAATGAAAAGATATTTAAAATACATTATTGCAATATTATGTTAGAAGATAATATTAAGAGTATATTTTAGTTTGTCATTTTGAAAAATACTTTGAATACTTTGGTGGGCTAATATTAAATAACGAAATCAATCTTAATGATAAATGAAAAATTTAACTAAATGCAATGGCACAATTCCAAAATAAAGCACAAAAATGACAATTTATTCTCATAGTGTACTTCAGTTTTGATAGAATAGTTAGACTATGGTTCTATAACAAAGAGTAAGGAATTTTTATAAGAATTTATTCCTGTATAAAAATTTATAATTAAAACATGAAATATATTATCAAATAAAATGTGTAATATCTTTTTAGGAACAATTTTAGAAACTCATGATCAACTAACTGGAGATAGTTTTGATCCAGATCGACCAAATACTCAGGTTTCAAAACATTTTTGTTCAATTCAAACAAAAATCGTATTGGTGAGAATTCCAAATTGAATCTTGCACTCTTGTTCAAGTCTGACAGTTTTCAGACAAAAATAGTATTGGTGAAAATTTGAAATTGAGTCTTGCACTCTTGTTCAACTCTGACAGTCTGACCAAATCTTAACTGTTTGGCCGTTGACTTTCTGGTCCAAACACGACATAGCAATTCGATTAGTTATTGTAATAAAATTCTAAAGTCTAACACATGTCATGTTTTTTTTTTCAGTTAAGATCTCACTGGTCGATGAGATGATATGGAAACAAAAACAAGAAAAATTTAACGCTAGAACGAATTATAGCTTTAGCTAGCGGACAAGATTTTACAAAAAAAGTTAAATGTGAAATTATATCCAATCAAAATACTAAATTACTATCTTTTGAAGCAAAAAAGACACCAAGACTTCGTTCGTATACATGATAGCTTCTAATATAGATAATTAATTTAAAGTTAAAATCTCATTTAATTTAATATAATGTTAGAGGTAATTCACATTCTAACTCATTAATCTTGTCTAAAAATGATCTGGTCATTCCATTAATTGATAGTCCAAGAGAGGTTCAATTTCGTTGAAATTGCTAGAAAAGAATATTTTTTAGGAGGGAGTGCGATGATTTTCTGCGAGATTAAAGGTTATACACACCTATATTTCGATGAAGGGTGTTGAAGAGACTATTCTATGTTTAGAACATAAAAGAGACCTTAAGTAATATATAAGAGATTTATGCCAATACACTTACCACTAATTGATTTAAGTTGGAAGCCTATTAAACTTGCAGAATCCATCATATCCTTTTGAGACAATGCTCTGATACCATGATAAGTTAGAAGAACTTCCAACCTAAAACCAATTAGTGATAGGTGGATTGACTCATCTATCTTATATATTACTTAAGATCTCTTTCAACTACCGATATAAGAATTTTTTTTCTTAGTATGTCTCCTAGAGATGATGGGTCTTTGAGCGCCAATCTTGAAATATTCTGACAAGGAATGATGAACCAACTTTGGATCATATCGATGCTGGTCAGGATATGATACCATGTTAAGTTTTTTTAACTATTTTTAAGGTTGGAAATTCATATAATTTAATATGGTTTTCAGAGCCGGTCTACACCTTCACCCATTAATCTGCCTTGAAAAGTGGTCGGTCATCCCATTAATTGCTGGCCTAAGAAAGACTCAATTCGGTCAAGATTGCTAGAAAAGGAGCATTGTCCTCAGGGGAGTATGTTGAATTTTGTGAAATTAATGGTTTTACACACAATTATTTCGAAGAAGGGTGTTGGAAAAAAAATTTCACATTGAAAATATGAAAGATGCTTAAGGACTTGGACCAAGTCACATTGGTTTTAGGGCATTTTTATCCCAAGTTTCTTAAGGGGTTCTTGCACTGTTAGCGGGTCCCACTGATATGTGGGCCCCGTGAATAGTGCAAGAACCATTTCTTAAAACTCCTAAATAAGAACCGTTTTTGGAGGGTTTCTTACACTGTTTGCATGATCCACTGACACATAGCGGCCCGTAATTAGTTCGTTTTTATTTTCTATTTTTTTTATTAGCAAAAAAAAATGAACAAAAAAAAAACAAAAAAAAACAGGAAAGATGGCCTTAGGTTCGAAGTCCCAAAAATTTAACAAATAGTACTTAACCTGTTATGAGTGTTCTGTCTATTAGATGTTTCACTAACCTGACTGTCAGTGAACGATCATTCCGTGTTAGCGTCCACTTTTTCTCTCCATATTGTGTTAACTGTTGCTTGGAAGTTGGAAAGTATACCTGAGAATAAAGATTTGTTATATGAAGCATCTTTGATGAGGCAAGTTAACATAGTCTAATTCGTGGTATAGTTATCACCAAGGTGTTCTCTCATTAGGGAGTTCTAGACTTGAGCCAGGACAAGATATTATACTGTTATAACTATTTCTTGAGATCATATGAGTTTGCTCCATAATCTGTAAGTATTTAAGAATTCTGATTTTGAAACAACATTATATACCAAAATGCTTAAATCTAATTAAGATAATTTGTTTTAATTATTTGCAGACCACCAACTTCTTAATTTCCTACAAATATAAAAGGCATGGTTGACCTTGAACATACGTCCAGTAAAAATGTATACTGCATATTCAAAGAGTCTTAGCTATGGATTTTAAAATTTCTATTTAATTTGGAGTTCGTACATTAATGTTATTCACTATATCATATATTTAATAACTAGGTGTTGTGTCCGCACATGCGGACATAATTTTCTTAGAAATATTTATTAAATTTATGTTTTATTAATTAAAAATCAGCATTAATAAATTATTATTTATGTTTTGAAAAAGTCTAAACAAGCATAAAAATTAATTACAAATGACAGCACTCACATATTATTTTTTTAGAAAATATATTATACAATTTTTTTGCTTGATTTGTATTTAATTATAATTTTTAAAATTTATAATAGAAAATATATTTTCAATATAACAACATAATACATAAGAATTATCCTACGTTATAAAAAATATAATATTATTAATAGAAATTCGTTTTAGTTATATAATGTATCTATATATATATAATTATCAAAAATATGACAAATAATCAAAATTAATAAAAATTATGGAGAACATGACACATAAGCTAATTCAATTCTCAAATAATAGCATATTAGGTGGTTGCCCACAATTTGCGGGTTGTTATATTATATCAAGAAATATATATTATGTTTACACTGTTATAATTTTGAATAGTAATTAAAAAAATTAAATTTTAATTTTTAATTTCAGATAGTTGGATAATCAGAAATTTTAGTATATATTTTAGAAGATGAGTGAGATTTTAAATATTTCAACAATATAAATCTTAGTCATTAAAAATATTCTCTAACAAAAAAACAATATTATAATTAATTCAGTTAATTGATTGTAGAATTATTTTATATTTTATTTTAACACGTGAAAAACCATAAATATTCTACCATTCAAAAGAAAAAAAGAGTGTTTTTTTGTATAGCTCGAATATGACCAATATAATCAGTGTTTTTTTTATCATAGATATCTTTTGTAAACATTTTTGTGTGGGCTTTAACAACCTTAAAAATTCTAATAATTTCTCACCTACAAATCTAATTCTTTTATATAAAAATACATAACCATCAAATTTATTTCTAATAAAAAAATTAAATTATTTATTATATATAAATACTTGATAAAAATAAAAGAAATTGATGAAACATATAATTTTCCTCTAATTTTACATTTAGTTACCATAAATCGTTATTTATAATATCACTTTTGTTATTTAGTAATTTTTATTGATTAATTCTAGAGTTAAATTTTATTTTTAGAAGTTAACTAAAATTAAAAACCAATAAAATTATGATTATTTTTTTAAAAAATTAACCTATTAAAGACACATAGCAAAGAAAATACCTAAGTGACTTCTCAATTAATATATAGTAAAATTTATCTCCTTAAAATTAATGATAAATTTGGTTTAAGGTAAACATGAAAAATATGTATTAGGAAAATGGTAGTTTAACCAATCTCTCTCATAATTTTATTAAATCACAATTTCTCACTCATTTTTTATTTAATGTTTAACATAAAACTCAAATGGGTTAACCAAACAAATTTTTTCTTAAATTATCTTTGATCATCACACTATTTTATCAAAAACTAATTCATCAAAGAAAACCATTTTTATTAAAACTAAGCATAGTTTAGATATCTTTTAAAATTGTTATTTTCATTTCTTTTAAATTACTTTAAAACAAACATATTTTAATTAAATCTGATTAACTAATTATATATATAAAAAAAATTTAAATAATGTAATGTCGTTATTTTAGGCATATATACTTAATATTAAGGGGAAATTACTAAAAATGACTCAAAACTTGATTTCAAATGCAAAAAATGTACCCCAAATTTAATCAAAGCAAAAGTAACCCCAAAAGGCCTAGTGGAAAATACAATAAACTCCTTCGTGAGCAAACAAAAAAATTGGTATTCAACTTGTTACCAAAATAACATTTCCGCGGTGAGAAGACTTCTATAGAAGTTTTATGCGAGAAAACTTTCCCTGTAAGTCTCTTACGGAAGACTTCTCTAGAAGGTCTTCTCTAAGGAAGGAATTCCAGACGTCTTCCGTGAGTCGTCCAGTAAGTCTTCCAAAAGTCTGCTCTGAGAAGACTTCCATGTACGTATTCTCCGGAAGACTTCTCTAGAAGTCTTCTCAAACAATAAATCCTAAAAATAATTTATAAAATTCATAAAAAAATATTTATATAGAGGAAAAATAGAAATCATGTAACCACAAACATTTGTAAATAATGTAAATTTATATCAACTAAAATTGAATTGTTTTCAACCTAGATGATTTAATGTAGAATGAGTCATGGTATTCATTGGTTTAGGGTTTAGTAACATATGTGATAGTATTGTAGGTAGTTTTAGGCGTAGATTTTGAAATCTATCTTCTTAACTTTTTTTTTTTGAATTTGACGAATATGTGTTAGTGATCCTCTAATAAGATGATTTTAAACACTTTCTAAGTTTATTTTATGTTTAAGGAAGTGTTTTTTGGTTAGTTAATTGATTTAGGGTTTCGGAAGACTTCCAGAAGACTTCCCGGGATGTCTTCTAACATATAATGCAGTAGAAGACTTCATAGGAAGACTTCACGGAAGACTCCGAGAAGACTTCTCAAGAAGTCTTCCAAACCAAACTCGAACTTAATTTACCTTCAATTTGAAATTAACCGGAAAAAACCAAAATATATTTAACCTAACCTGATAATTTTACCGTACATATAAATAGTAGTTTTTAACTGTTTTTTTTCACTTTTTCGCTGTTTCAGAAAAAAAAAGTTGGTGAAAACCCTAGCCTCCTCTTCTAAGGCGATTACTGTGACGATTTCCGACGAATCTCTTCCGACTACCGGTTCCTCTTTATTTCAGATCTGAAACCGTTCGTTTCTCCCCTTGACTTCTTCCTCTATTTCTTTCCTTTCCGACCTCAAGTTGACCCATTTGTCCGTAAGTCTCCCGGAAGTCTGCCGTAAATCTTCATGGAAATCACCCGTAAGTCTTCATGGAAGTCATCCGTAAGTGTTCATGGTAGTCATCCGGAAGACTTCATGGAAGTCATCCAGAAGACTTAATGGAAGCCATCCGAAGTCTTCCGTAAGTCTTCCATGAAGTCTTCCGTAAGTCTTCCATGAAGTCTTCCGTAAGTCTTCCATGAAGTCTTCCGTAAGTCTTCCGTAAGTCTTCCGTAAGTCTTCCGAAGTCTTCCGTAAGTCTTCCGAAGTCTTCCGAAGTCTTCGAAAGTCTTCCGAAGTCTTCCAAAGTCTTCACAGTCTGTATGTTAGTATAGAAATCTTGGTGTGTTTGTCTTATGTTTGAGATGTTGTTTTATCATTGTTTGCAGGCTATACAATGGAATTACCAGTACTCCCAAAGATGTTGTTCACCCTAGGGGAAGAGCCCATTCCATTGAAGAGCATTGGATATCATATTAATGACCCCAGATTACTTCCTGCTGTAAAGGATGCTCTCCATGCTGATGAATGGGAGGAGCTTAAGAACTCTAGGTTGGTAGTCTTCATAAAATTATGGGAGTTGAACTTTGGTTGGGCGTCTAGGCTGGTTCACTATATGCTCTGTTTTCAGCTCGATGTCAAGAAGAAGTACGAGCTGTGGAGTCTCATTGGTTCAGAGCCGGTGAGGTTTTCACTCATTGAGTTCGAACATCTCACCGGTCTTAAATGCGATTATGTTGAGCATGTGGATAATCCTCATGTAGGGCTAACAGAGGATTTGTATCGGTTCTGGGAGTTGATGGGTGTTGATATCGATTCTGGTCCAAGCTCCCAGCAAATAGTAACGGCGTGTGGGAGATGTGGACAGTGGTCTCGGGATGACCGCATGAGGCTGGGATACCTAGCCATCTACACAGGATTCATTGAAGGACGAAAGTCCACATCCGCTACACGGGCTAGTCCTGCCAAGCTAGTGATGAATCTTGAAGAGTTTGAGGCCTACCCATGGGGGAGATTGGCGTTTAAGATCCTTATGGACTTTGTGAAGACTAAGGATTTGACAAAATCTTACACCATTGATGGGTTTATTCAAGTACTCCAAGTCTGGATCTACTTCGCTCTGCCCGACTTTGCTGCGGAGTATGGAAAGCCCATACGAAACAAACCTAGTCCTCCTTTGCTGGCTTATAAGGGGCATAAAGGACGAAAATTTGTCAAAGAGGGTATCTGCACACATGTATGTCTCAGTATCTAACTTGATATGGTAGTGATTATTGTCTCAGTATCTAACTTGATATTCATTACTTTCTGCAGACTCGTGTGGTGAACCTAGTGGTGAAGGAGCTTGGTGAATTGTTCCCTCAGTGGGACAATGATAACACCGATGTGGCAGTTGAGAACCTCATGAATCTCATCTGTGGTGGTGAACGTAAGATGAGGTGGGGCAAAGAGTGTTGGGTAGACCATGGTACTAAGCGGTGGACCAATCCAAAGGTCATCATTGTCAAGGAGAATCTCTTGAGCTTCCTTTCAAGGAAGAAAGAAGACCCTGGAAGAAACTTCGTACTGGGGCTCCTTCTGAGGATCGTACTGAGGCTCCTTCTGAAGCTCGTAATGAGGCTCCTTCTGTTTCATGGAGTGGGGTTAAGAAAGAAGATCTTGAACAAAGTTTCAAGAACTTGACGAAAGTTATGACTGATGGGTTTGTGCAGTGCCTAAAGGAGATCAAGCTTCTTGCCGATAGGATTGAAGCTGTGGAGAAGAAGGTGGGAATCAACCACAATGAACTTCAACTCACAATTTCAGAACCGGATAATGCTGCGCACGAACTAGGGGTTAGTACTGAAACCTCTCCCAATATCAAGAAGAATACTAAGAATAAGAAGTGAAGTTGTATTTTGTATGGATTTTGTTTCATTTGTTGATTGGATGGATGGTACATTGTGTTTCATTTGTTTGATTGGAACCTTTGGCTTAAGTTAATTTATGTGGATTGAACTCGAATTTACAGAGTAGAGTGTGAATGGGAAGAAATCAGGAAGTGCTCAACAAAGACACTGACCAAAAACAAATAGTAGCATCAATGCACCTCGGGTCCCGGACGGTGGAAGAGCCCAAGTGTTGTTCATTAATGGGACAAAACCGAGCCAACTAAATCCAGACATGGGAATAGGGCAGGACCGAGAGACACCGGGTACAAGAAAGATGCTGCCATGGGCCATTCCTCAGGGGAAGAAGTGAACGAGATAGGAAGCTTGTTGCATCAACTAGCAGTCTCCTTATCAGGGAACAACACAGCCCAAAGTGATCGGTGAATGCCGAACAAGAAGGCTAGGTCTTTGCTATGATCCGTTTGCTCCCCTTGACAAGAATAACACTAAGTTGCTTAATGAATTTTTGAAAAAAGATCCGTAAGTACTAATCTCCCACAGAACATTAAGTTGGTTGTTGTTGTTTGTTGATCTAGTTTTGCTGTTTTCAGGACTCATAAAATAGCTTTTGATAAAAGACCACCGGGGCCAAGTCTGTGGTATTCTCATTAATATTTAATGTTTTGCTATTAATTCTCAATTGCAAAAGTAACCCAGCAGACTTCTGGCGACGCTTAGAAGACTTCATGTTATAAAAAAAAAGACTTCTCTAGAAGTCTTCCGCCAGAAGACGTCTAGAGAAGTCTTCTACAGAAGTCAAATTTCTGACAAATTTCGGTCAATTGCAAAACCAATCTGTTTATCCGAGAAGACTGCTAGGGAAGTCTTCTCGGTTTTGCTTGTTTTTTTTCTGTAATCAAAGGAAAGTTAGAAGACTGCTGGGGAAGTCTTCTAGTCAAAACATGCAAAAGGTCAATTGCAAAACAAACATATGCATTGACCAGAAGACTTCTCTAGAAGTCTTCTTCGCGAACAGATCTGAAAAACAATATCGATTTCATACCTTGGACCGTCAGATGACTTGCTTAGGCTTCTCCAAACACACAGAACTTCAATACTCAAGCTACCAATCCGTTACTCTATGAACATTACAAAGTTTGGAATAAAAATCTTGGGTTTTTTGAATGATTTTTTAAGGAAAGTGAAAGACATGTGATTTGAATGCACAACAAATGAGATAGTAAGAGAAAAGTTCATTTTTTTTTGTCATTAAGACCTTCAAATTGGTTATTCATGGTAGTTGGGGGATTGATGGCAATGGCAATATTGTAAATATTTGGTGAAGATAAGGATGATAGAGTAAAAGACTTATTTAAAACAAAAACAATGGCATTTTTGTGAATAACTCGAAAATTTAGGGTGAATAAGTCAAATAAAAGTTTCAAAAAAATGGTGGGTTAGTTTTGCATTTGAGTTAAAATTTTGAGTCACTTTTGCAAAACACCCTAATATTAATGTGGGATCGATTGTTATTATACCGCAAAAATAAATCCCATTTATTCTTTAAATAATATTTTCTTACTTTCAATTTACGTTGTATTTTTCATCTTGAACTTTAACAATTGTAGAACTGATAATTTTTATTGACTTTTCTTTCTCATTTCATCTTAACATTTTTAAAAACACATAAAACTAATTATTTCACATTGTAGTAACACAAAAATACATATAATCTCGACAAACAAATAAAACTTAAATCATAAGAATATAAAAGAACCAAGAACACTACAATCATATTTTATTACTTTCCCTCGTGTTTTTATTTATGTCTTATTCATTTTTCCTATTAAAATAAGCATGCTAATTTTATTATAATAAAGGCTATATAAATTATATTAATAGAGTATTAACTCTAGGAAAAACATGTGTTTGATTAATATAATTTTAAATGGCTTACCTTATAATAGTTTTAAATGAATTACCATATGATAAATGACTTACACTAAAATATTTTTAATTCATATATTTATATTAATAGATGAATTAAATAAAAAAATACTTGATTAATAAAAATTTAAAAATGTACCATAATTTTTTATGTTTTAAAATATAAAAATATTTTAATCATTTCTAAAAGTTATAAATAATCTATGATATTACATTGTTATTTGAAAGTGATTGGAATATTTTAAAGTTATATATTTGACTATTTCACATTTATTTGACATATTTATAGAATATATATATATAGTGAATGAGTGAGTTTAATTAATATTCAGAAATTTAGATTAATTTGTTTTCTAAAATCTATAATTTATTGTATTCACTACTCATATAAATATTTTAAAAATCGTTTTTATAATTGTTTATGTAGTATCATATGTATATTATAAACTTATATAATTTAATATATGATATTTAATTTATTTCTATAAATAAATTATGTTAATTAATATATATTTAATAGGTTTAGTTGTTTGTTTGGAAACATAGATTATATTAGCTAATTCTAGAATTAGTTTCATTTAAAAAATTTAATTAAATAAATAAAAAATATAAAACCATTAACCAATTAAATTATAACAATTAATTGGAGAGTCCTTCTATGAGGGACACGTCATCAGAAATAACTAAAGTAACTTCTCAATTAATATATAGGAGGATATGTAATATTAACTAAGTGTTATCATCTGTTGCACACAAAAAAACAACTAAATGTTACTAGCTAGCTTTAGGGACTACACTTTTGTGTGCAACTATGAGACACCTTGTTGAATTATGATTTGGGTTGGTGGAGACTCTTTTGTACTCTTGAATATTCTTTCAAAATCAAAGATGACAATATATTGCTTTGTAAGATTGATTGGTTTTAATCAGCTGTAACTCTTGCATGTGATATAAGTATATAACTTGTAAATATGAAAGGCGAGCTCTTAAGTAAGAGCTTAATCGAGTTGTAGTGGATACGATAATATTAAATAAGGCTAGGGCCGCAAGATTTATTATCTTCTAATTATTATTATGGTTTTTTGTCATATTTCATAAACAAAGATAATTATTTGAATAAAAATCTCAATTATTTATGTGATACTTATTTTTATACATAAATTATTTTAAAGTGGATGAAACCATAAGAAAATGTCACTGTAAACTTTTGTATGTGTTGTTTTTTTTTCAAATGTTGCTAAAAAACTACAGCCACTTGTTAATTTTGCAGCTTTAACTTGTTACTTTCACTAAATCTGTTCACATATGTTACTTCACATATCCATAATTATTTATAGAGACTTCACCTAAACAATAAGGTAAAAGTTCTTTACCAAAAAAAGGTAAAAGTTCAAGTTTTACAAAAACAATCATATTCTTTAGTAACCGTAAAAACAAAAAGGTCTTACCTTGTTGAATTGGTCTTCCAGAGAATTATCTGCTCTTTATGAGCCTTATATGTGATAGTCATTTGGAAAATACAAAAAAGAATCGATCATTACAAGCATCATAATCGTTGGATCATAGTACGCCTAGAAACGATGATACAAGATTTAGTCGAGCGTCGGAGAAAGATATAAGTGCATGAAATTAGAGTAATAAAATGCAGAAAAAAAAAAGACACAAGTTTTTTTTTCCGAATTCACTAGAACAAGAAAGTCAATAGACTAATCTTTTATGTTACAAGAATTCTTTCGGATACCTCAATCCTAAGCTAAAACTTACTCTAGAGTTTAGACTTTTGTTTAATAAGTTCACTTAACCCCGAGCTAAACTCCCTCTGAATCTATACTTCAATCTTCTAACACTTTTGGAAGTACGTCGACAACTGCGTCATTACCTAACACAGAGCAATAACACCAAAAGCTTGATCACACAAGCACCAAACAAAGATCTCTCGTTTCTTTTATTTTGCAGAGAAATTTTCTCCAAAGAGGCGCGTCCTCCTTGTACAGATTACCAAAACTTGCTCCCCAACACAGAGCAATAACACTTGCGTCATTACCTAACACATAGCAGATAACCAAAACTTGCTCCTTGTACGTCGACAACTGCGTCATTACCTAACA